>JAHWGI010001063.1:0-52500 GCA_029379305.1 Frankliniella fusca | reverse complement strand
CGCGGGAACTACTTCGCGTGCGCCATTCTCATCCAAAGGCAAACTCGGAACTCGGCACGCCCGGCGTACATTCGGCTGTTTACACTATCGAAATTAAAAAATTAACAGTCTTTTTCACGTAAAATTTAGTCTGAAGTAGCTTTTAAGGTTGCGGACGTCGCTGCACGAAGTTTCAAGTGTCGTCATTGTGTACAAGTGTGGGTTCGAGTGATTTGTTGTTTACGTCTGTGGCTTGAAGAGGAGTGAGATGGGTAGTGCCTCAAAGTACTTTTTATTGCGTTTGATTTGTGAAATGAACGTCACGGACCACTGAAATGACAGACAGTATCGATGCAACTTGGTTGTGTTCTTCCTAGGTGAGTGAGTGACATAACCTAATAACATAGACAATGTTGTTTACAGTGACGCTATGAAACTCCTTGGTGAACATTAGAGTATGGTCTGAGTATTGAAATCAGGTAACCCCATGGCCTGACAAAGTGAGAGTTACTAACAGCAGTATGATTTCCTTATATTTCATTTAATTTAGTTTTGAATCCTTGCTTGGTTCCCCAGCGTATTGATTTGTTTTTGCCCCACCAAGTTAATCCCAGCTGAACGATTTCTTTAGTGCGGTGTGGATATTTAATTGTTTTAGTGGGAGTGTGCCCATTTTTGACATACGACAATAGGCATTTGTAATAAAAAAGAATAAAAAGTTTGTAAATCGTAAACTGAATATTTGGTGTCTCATTATTCTACTGAAGATAAAATATAAAAGTGTGGTTCGAGTATTTAAATCTTACTACTCTTAAACCTACCAAGAAACGAGAAATGAGTTTGGGTATTACTTTGGTAAATTTTGTAGTCTTTGGTTCCTAACCTACTCCGTATTTCCCAGTGATACGATTTCTGATTGAGCTCCATCATGTGCTTACCCAAACTTACTCATTGATCCGTTATGCCTAAGAATTCAGATTGAAAAAAGGTCACTCCACTAAGTCATTAATAGAGGAAAAATTGATTTGAAAACATGGTTATATGAGTAAAATTAGACTCTTACAAAAATATTAGGGGTGATACTTTGGATAGGATTTAGGTGAGAGACTGTACTTGTAATATATAAGTTACGCCAGGAGTGTTTGGATTAAAACAGTCTTTCTAAGATATTGAAGTACATACTTATTACTAATATACAGCCATATAACCATTGAAATGGCACAATTGTTTTAATTTTATCCTTAACAGCTGACATTTATTTCAAAATAGATGCGCCTCATCATTTAACGGTCCTGAGTCTTTTTGAATGTCTTATTGATCGTAATTAAAGTTACTGGCCTCTGTTACAATATTTATTGCAATGTCTTTTTAAACCGTATTCTAAGTGACCCATTTCTGGCTTATCATGGATTCATGTGAGTTGGTTTGAGGGCAAACTTAATTCAGAAGGACAAGGAATGAGGGGTGGGGGGAAAGGGGAGGGAGGGGGGACTTCAGCCTGTGATGCAGGTGCACTCTTTCTGAACATGTAAATGATAGTTACCCCCTGATCTCAGATGGGTAGGGGTAAAATGGAGGGGCACAACTCGAATTTCGGCGCTACCTGGCCAGCGCCTACCTGCAGGGCGGGTGCCGGCCAGCAAATGCCGTTCCTTGAATTGCGGCGCGCGAGGAGAATGTCCCTCTCCTCCCCCTCTGCCCTCTATCTCTTTAATTGACTGACTGACTGACTGACTGACTGACTGACTTGTGGGTTGCCTACCAAAACGGCGGTTGGGTTTTGTACATTTCTTTTAACTCTCAATTCGCTCAGCAAATACGTGCCTGCCGCACGTACTCCTAGTTTTCCTCCAGTTTCAACACCGGATCCCGTTCCCCCGAGCCGAGTCTCACGCCACGCACCGATCCCTATTCAACCGTCACCTCCGACGTGCGCACTCCCCGTCTCTCTCCCAGGCGGTGCTCTCCTCTCACAGTCGATTTCTTGTCCGATACCGATCTCAGGACTGTCGAGCTGAATCAGTGTGGCTCGCCATCCGCTTGGCCACATCACAGTGTATTTTCAAACGTCAGGAGAAAGACAATTTGAATGATTCAAAACAGAAAAAAGTACCTCCCCGGCGGGGAATCGAACCCCGGTCTTCCGCGTGACAGGCGGAGATACTGACCACTAAACTGACTACTAAATTGTTTATAAACCGAGGACTAGCGTAACGATGGCCTACTGACGCTTCTACCGATTCGGGCGTCGGAAGAGCAGACGACTCGTCATGGGTGACGGTTCCATTCACAGCACCTTCAGAAGACGCCCAGTCCATCTCGGCTTTACGTGCCACGTGCCACCCACATCCGTCAGCTGGGTTCTCTCAAAATCTTTGCATGTGAGACACTCCTGCTTTTTCGAAAACGTATGTCTGGAGGTGCGGGGTATCGATCCCCGTACCTCTCGCATGCTAAGCGAGCGCTCTACCATCTGAGCTACACCCCCTACTTGCCGAAACTCGTCAGCGCGGCTCTTTCGTCACGTGTGTGCTCAAACGCGTCGGTCACGAGCTGGCCCTGTCATGTCATGTGATCGTCTTCTCGGGCAGCAGGTCTATCGTTGGCTTGTTTCGTAGGCGATATACTGACACGGTCCTGTGGCGCAACGGATAACGCGTCTGACTACGGATCAGAAGATTCCAGGTTCGAATCCTGGCAGGATCGTACATCACATTTTTGTCCCCAGTCTAGCAACATGCACCTCCAAGATTCTCGACCGCTCCTCTCGTCCAACAACCGCCCCGTTGGCTCTCTGGAATGGGAAGCTGGGCCTCCTCTAGCCCGGGCGAAACGGGAATGTAATAGCCCTGTAGGCTGCCAAAGCCAGCTGCTGTCCGTGGTAGACCAGCAAAACGTGATTCCGCCCAGGGTCGAACTGGGGACCTTCTGCGTGTTAGGCAGATGTGATAACCGCTACACCACGGAATCTCACCCTGGCAGCGCCTGTTGAGCCTCCGTGACCGTCTTGCCTCCACAGAACCTGCGCCGCAGGCCTCTGTCTCATAAGCTGAAGGCCGTGAATAATTCGCCCCTTACCCACGGCACACGTTTTGTACCGTTCAGCAGCCGGTGTTGGGGAGTTCGATTCTTCATGGGGGCATGTGTTTTAGGCTGTCCCATTTTGAGGGTCGAAGTCACGGATTTTTCTCGGACCCTCCGAAAACGAAAGTACACATCAGTACGATCACAACGAGCGTCCCCGCACCCTCCTGCGACGAGGGGAACCATAGGCGCATCGCAGTTAAAGTTTTGTGTCACTTTTCGCGCCATGCACGGGTACCATGTATTTGGGCCCACCGAACGTGGACTCGACCACCGACGCTGACGCCCGTTTGTGTGGTGACTACCCAGGGTATGCACTAACCATCGGACGCGACGACACCCCCCTCCCCCACCCCCCTTGGTCCATAGGGCGTAAGTACTCGGATTTTGGTATTTCCGCTTGGGTACGAGTACCGTTGATGATGACCGACTACCGATTGCGCGGAAACGTAGCCGAGGCATAGTCCCTTCGAACACCGAATAGCGTGCCCGTAACGTTTTCCTTGTTTCGCCGTAATATTGAGAAGGAGCATCGGAGCGGCAGCCGGCGCATTCAAACCGAGCGCGCCAAACAATGCCGCCAGCCGGCGGGACAGCAGTAGTATAGTGTGCTCGTCGGGAAATCGACGCGATTCGTCCTTGATAGAAACAAAAACCAAGCACGACACTCAGTAGACGCACTTCCCCGCACGCACAGGCTGCCCGCCGGGCGCGCGGCGCGGCGAGCGCACTTTACTGCTGTCCCGCCGGCTGGCGGCATTGTTTGGCGCGCTCGGTTTGAATGCGCCGGCTGCCGCTCCGATGCTCCTTCTCAATATCACGGCAAAACAAGGAAAACGTTACGGGCACGCTATTCGGTGTTCGAAGGGCCTATGCCTCGGCTACGTTTCCGCGCAATCGGTAGTCGGTCATCATCAACGGTACTCGTACCCAAGCGGAAATACCAAAATCCGAGTACTTACGCCCTATGGACCAAGGGGGGTGGGGGAGGGGGGTGTCGTCGCGTCCGATGGTTAGTGCATACCCTGGGTAGTCACCACACAAACGGGCGTCAGCGTCGGTGGTCGAGTCCACGTTCGGTGGGCCCAAATACATGGTACCCGTGCATGGCGCGAAAAGTGACACAAAACTTTAACTGCGATGTGCCTATGGTTCCCCTCGTCGCAGGAGGGTGCGGAGACGCTCGTTGTGATCGTACTGATGTGTACTTTCATTTTCAGAGGGTCCGGAGGTATCGAATTTTTTTTTGGGACAGCCTAATGTGTTTTGGACGCGTCGAAAGTGGAGAAGGGAGGCTGGAATAAAGAAACAAAAAGAGGTGAAAGGAAGAAAAAAGCAAAAAACGACTCCTTCGAGCCGGATTTGAACCAGCGACCTATGGATGCCCGCACGACATGCGATTCGCCCGCTCCCTACAGTCCACCGCTCTACCAACTGAGCTATCGAAGGGTCTTGGTGGAAAACTGTCGCTGCGCGGCCTGGCCCTGCAAAGCGACGGGAGAAGGACGCAGCAGGCCCGGCTGTAGCGTCGCGGAGTCGCGCCTGTAAAAGTGCGCATTCCGGCACCCTGGGGTAGCAAAAGGAGGAAGTGGCCCATGGGGGGATCGAACCCACGACCTTCGCGTTATTAGCACGACGCTCTAACCAACTGAGCTAATGGGCCATCGGTAAACAATTAGCCTTCGAGAGGGACCGAGAGCGATAGACACAGGAGTGTGTGCGCACGTCGGGCAACGCGGCCAGAGGACGGGGCAGAGGCGACGAGTGGTCGTCTGGGTCGGACACGCTACTCGAACAGCCGAAATAGCTCAGTTGGGAGAGCGTTAGACTGAAGATCTAAATGTCCCCGGTTCAATCCCGGGTTTCGGCAGTGGACAAATTTCTATTGATTTTTCCTTGTCTGTCTTCCTGTCGATTTCTCCTTCGTCCCGCAAGCTTTGCTTTACCTTGTTTTAGTTCGACAGGAATTTTGAAGGTGAGCTGCACGAAGACCGATACCACGCACCTTCTCCCTTTTTGACAGTCCGTCCACACAAAGCGGCTCGTCAGCCTGACCGACAACCGAGTGTGTCATGGTAAGCTGCTGGCAACTGCCGCCTAGCCACTCGTTTTGCTCTGTCGGTCCTTATCACTTTGACTGGCGCTTGGCTATGCAGCATGCACCGGCGCCCGGCTAGCTCAGTCGGTAGAGCATGGGACTCTTAATCCCAGGGTCGTGGGTTCGAGCCCCACGTTGGGCGTATCGTCTTTTGCATCGATTGCACGCACTAAGTGAACAGGTGCCCTCCCTTCCCTCCCCTCCCCTCCCGTCGCCTGCTCTCTCGGACAGAGTCCTCGGCTGCAGCCTGACTCAATGCATCTGCAGTTGTTCTGCAGGTGTTCAATTTTCTTCCTTTTTGCGTTTTCCGTTCGCGACTCTTCTTTTTGTCACTGGCGATCCCCACTGCTGACACCACGGTCCGTTGGTCTAGGGGTATGATTCTCGCTTAGGGTGCGAGAGGTCCCGGGTTCAAATCCCGGACGGACCCTGTGTTTTTATTTTCCTCCAGTTTCGACACCGGATCCCGTTCCCCCGACCCGAGTCTCACGCCACGCACCGATCCCTATTCAACCGTCACCTCCGACGTGCGCACTCCCCGTCTCTCTCCCAGGCGGTGCTCTCCTCTCACAGTCGATTTCTTGTCCGATACCGATCTCAGGACGGTCGAGCTGAATCAGTGTGGCTCGCCATCCGCTTGGCCACATCACAGTGTATTTTCAAACGTCAGGAGAAAGACAATTTGAATGATTCAAAACAGAAAAAAGTACCTCCCCGGCGGGGAATCGAACCCCGGTCTTCCGCGTGACAGGCGGAGATACTGACCACTAGTGGCTTGGCCTTCGAAGCGAGCGGACGTGTCTCCGGCTCCCGCTCCGGTCCGTCCTGCGGCCCCGCGCGGCCCACAAGCTGACAGTTTTGCCGTATTGATTTTATCTTTTAACAAGTTTTCACTATTGAACCAGTGAATCAGTGAATCATTGAACCAGTGAATCAGTGCATTGTGAATCGAGTGTAGTGACTGTGGGATTGTGAACTGGTTTCGTGCCTCTCAGACTCTGAGAAAATCGGAAGATCGAAGCCCACAACACTTCAACATCTCAGTGTTTTGATCCTACTCCTGCTGCACTGCTGTGTTCACCGTATTTTATCTTTCCCTACTTACGGCAAGTCTCTACCAGCGTTTTGTTTTTATCTGTGAACTGTGAACTGCTATTCTCGCTCTTCCGAAGTGCCTTGCCCTAGCGCGTGTTATTGTTCTGAGTCGCCATGTGCTTTTGTCGGCTGCTGGCTGGTTCCGGTCGTTGACTGTGCTAGCACCTTCGGGAACGTTCTAGAACATTTACCCTGTCATCGTAACATCCGGTCACATGCTGTGTGCTTAAAATTTTTTATTTGGCCGGGAGTGGGTTTTGAACCCGTGACTTGTTGCTCCGGCTGCTGCCGCGCTGACTGTTGCGCTGGCTGAGCTCGTGCGGCGCATGAGTGCGGCGCCTCACTTTGCTGTGATTCCGGTATTGAAGACTCTACGAAGAATATTTACTTTCTGCTGCTGGCTGGCATCGAATCGTCGACTTTACTAAGATGAGTGTGTTTGTGCAGTGCGGAAAACCGTAAAAAACTCTCTCGGCCCCGGCTGGGCGTTGAACCCGTTCCGCCTGCGTGCGAAGGGAGCTCGGCCCCAATGTGCCACCGCGCCGGTCGTGTTGGTCTTCCGCCATGGACCCTAGAACTCTTTTCATCGAGGTCCCCGAGGGCCGCACACACATGTGCCCTATTTGCAAGCGGCCGCTCCGGACCTTGGAGTACTTCCGGGAACACATTAGGAAGCGCCACGGGGCGACTAACTTTGTACTTGTGTGCCGCGTATGTAAAGAGACTTTCAAAGATAAGCGGAAAACAAACCACCACCTTAAAGAGCATGATCTTCTACCGGAAGACCCGGACCTGGAGTGCACGAAGTACTCCTGGTCCCTCAGTGTGCTTACCGGGAGGCCGGAGAGCACCCCAGGAAGCCCGGCGGAGCCCAACACCCCCTCGCCGCGTGCCGTCCCCGGGACACCGCGCGCCCCCACGTCGCCCAGTGAGCAGGCAACCATCCCTGCTCCGGTGCATGGCGGGTTGCCTACCGGATCTCCGCAGGCGCTCCTTCCGCCTGTTCCGAGGGCGGCCCCCCTGTCCACTCCCAGCTCGGCTGCGTCACGTGGTGCGCAACTGCTGCGGGCGGGCCGTGCGCTGCGCCGCAGGACGCCGCCTGCCTTGCGCCGCTCGCCACTCATGCGCCACCTGCTGCCGTCGTCACCGCCGCAGATAGTGGCGGCTGCGACCCCGGTCACCACCCCGAGAGGTCGCCCCTGGGAGGAGGTCGCCGCCGAGGCCGTGGCCCTGGCTAGCACGCTGTCGTCGCCCTGGGCCCTGTTCACGGGCTCGGGTGCGGTCGCAGAGGCTCTCGGGGCAGGGGCCCCGCCAACGACGCCCTCGGGCAGAGGCGCTGCCCCGGAAGCCCCGGGTGTGGCCACGAACACCAGCGCGGATGCTGCCCCCCGGCAAGTAGATCCTGTTTTACCATCTTCCCAGGGTGTTAGGCGAGTTTCACCGCCCCTCTCTCCACCCCCAGGTTCTACCTCTGCCGCGGGGCGCTCCGCCTCTTCGCCGCTGTCCAGCGCGCCGCCGACGCCCGAGGGCTTTGGCGCTCTCTCTCCCTCCTCACCTTCAACCCAGGCGCCTCGACCTACGGCCTTCCAGGCCAAATGGTTGGAGCGTCTAGAGGAGGCCACCAGCTGGGCGGACTTCGAGGCTGCGGTTGCGGCCCTGACCAGGGAAATGGAGCCCCCCCGCCGCGCCCAACAACGGCGTGGGCCCCCACCTCGGCGCCAACAAGACCCCCGTCGCTTACAGCAGCTTTACCGCTCCAGCCGCGCCAAGGCCATGCGTGTAGTGCGCGAGGAGGCCTCGCCCATGTGTGACCTGCCTGCTGAGGAGGTTGCTGCCCACTTCGAGGAGGTGTTCTCGAACCGCCTTCCCGCTCTCAGTGCAGCCCCGGAGGGGGCCGTGCTACCACCCACTCAGGCGTGTGATCCATCCTTGGTCGCTCCCTTCACCCGCGAGGAGGTCCTCGCCCGCCTCCAGCACTGCAGCGATACCGCCCCCGGCCCTGATGGTATTCGCTACTCCACCATAAAGCGGCGAGACCGGGGCGTGCTCGTCACCCTCATCATCCTCAACCGCTGCCTCAGGGAGGGCCGCATCCCCGTCTCCTGGAAGGGGGCGCGGACCGCCCTGATCTACAAGAAGGGTGACAAGAAAGATCTTTCCAACTGGAGACCTATATCACTGTGTGACTGTTTTTACAAACTTTTTACAGGCATTTTGGCCGCACGCCTCGGGCGTTGGGCGGCAGCCACTGGAGCTGTCTCCCCCTGTCAGAAGGGTTTCATGCCAAGTGAGGGGTGTCTGGAACACAATTTTGCACTTCAGCAGTGTATAGACGAAGTGAAGGTCTCCAGTCGCCATCTTGCAGTTGCCTGGCTCGATCTGAGAAATGCATTTGGCTCTGTCCCCCACTCGGTGATATTTTTCATCCTCAAACAGCATGGTGTGCCCCCCTCCCTCATCTCCATCATAGAGGACTTGTACAAGGACTGCTCCACCACCCTGAGCACAGCAGCGGGAGAAACCCGCTCGGTGCCCATGCTGTCCGGAGTTAAGCAGGGTGACCCACTTAGCCCTATTGTTTTTAATCTTGCCATTGAACTTTTAATTCGTGCAGTGCTTGCCTGCAGCGAGGCTCATTTTGAACTGTTTGGCAAACGCATTGGCTGCCTAGCGTATGCCGATGACTTAGTCCTTCTGGCTAAAAATCCTTCCTGCTTGCAGCAGCTGCTAGATGTCATCGGCAGCGTAGCGAAGTGGATGGGCCTCCATTTCAACGGCTCGAAGTGCGCCACTCTCGTGATGCACAAGAAGAAGACAGTCCGCTTCGCCGCCTCCATCCAGGGCCAGGAGATTCCATCACTTAATGAGGAGGACGCCTACCAACACCTTGGCGTCCCCACTGGCTGCTCCGTCGACCAGACTCCTGAGGCCACCCTGAAGACCATGCTGCGCGACCTGCACAAAATAGAAAGGTCAGTTCTCTCCGATTGGCAGAAAATTGATGCCATACGCACTTTCGTTGTACCCCAGGTCGAGTTCTGCCTGCTCACCGCCCGGGTCAGGAAGGCCCCTCTCTCCAAACTGGACGCCGAGATCAAGAGGGTCGTCAAGGGCGCCTTCCACCTGCCCCGGCGTGCCAGCCCCGAGGTGGTGTTCCTGCCCTCCTGGCAGGGAGGAGCCAACATCCTGCCCCTCTCCGACCTGGCGGACATCGGGGCCGTCACCAAGGCGTTCAAGGTCCTCACCTGCCCCGACTCCCTGGTACGTGACATTGCTGAGTCTAGTGCCACGCGTACAGTGACTCGCTACCTGGGGCGCGAGGCCTACCCTGTGGACCTGGCGGCCTACCTCTCCGGCTGCACGGACGACGGGCACTCCAAGTCCTCCGCCACCGTGTGGACTGCCGCCCGCAGTGCCTCCCGCCGTCTCGCTGCCAAAATTCCGGGGCTCTGCTGGGAATGGAGCCCGACGCTGTCCCGGATGTCCATCGTGGTCCCTCTGCCTGGTAGGTCCCCGGACCGTAATGTTGTAGACTGTATGTCCAGGTCCGAGCTGCACTCCACCTTGCGGCGGGGCGTCCAACACCACTACCATCTCCAGCTGGCCGCCAAACCAGACCAGGGCAAGGTCCACGATGTGGCCGCCCGCGAGCCAACCTCCAACCATTTCCTGGCCGCGGGGCGCTTCACCCGGTTCTGCGACTGGCGCTTCGTCCACCGGGCGAGGCTCGGTGTCCTCCCGCTGAAAGCCTGCATCCGGGTCCCCGGCGCAGACAAGGTGTGCCGCAAGTGTCGTGCGCACCCCGAGACCACGGCCCATGTTTTGTGCCACTGCGCCGTCCACTCCAGGGCCTGGAACAACCGCCATCGAAGTGTCCTGAAACACACAATAGAGAACATGAATGTGTTGTGCCGTGAAAAGTTAAGTGTTGAAAAAACAGTTGTAGGCTTTCCTGGTAGACTCTTACCTGATATTGTGATCCGCGACGAGGCTCAAAAGAAGGCTGTTATAGTGGATGTGTGTTGTCCATTTGAAAACCGTTATGTTGCTTTCGAGGAGGCCCGCCAAAGAAAGAGGGACAAATATGCACCCCTCGCAGATTACTTGCAGGGCTTAGGGTTCACTGTGGTTTGTGATGCACTAGTTGTAGGTTCTCTTGGCTGCTGGGACCCAGCCAATGATAAAGTCCTTACGCACCTCGGAATTGACCAGCAAAAAAGAACAATATTTAAACGCAAAGTAGTGTCCGACGTGATACGTTGGTCCAGAGATATTTATACCGAGCATGTTTCCAACCACCGGCAGTACAAGACTGATGTCATTTTGCCAATTTTAAATTAAAAATTTTCCCCACCAAAATTCAATTTTTGTAATTCAAATGCCTCAAAAGTGTCGTGCATTGTTAATTTATTATTATTCATCGGCACTTGCATTGGTCCCTTTAACTTCTTACTGTGCAGGTTGTCTCACCCTAGCACGAAGCGCTTGCGCTTCTTGGAGGCAATAAGTCACAATGTTTGGACTCACCAAAAGAGCCCTTATGGCTTCAATGTTTGCCTCCCCCTTTTTTCCTTTAAATAAGAAAAAAAAAACAACCTTAATACTCTTTTTTTTATTAAATAATAATTGCTGCCCTATCTGCACAATATAAGTACCTATATCTTACTTTTTATATATTATCAAGCTTAATTGCTTAAAACTATCCTGAAATTGCTACTCCTAAAATGTGAAGGTGAACCCGGTCAAATAAAACAACTGGATTTGACAGGACCAGGGGGAGCCTAGGGATTGCTCTTATGCTTAATTAAGCCTTCTAACAAACGCAGTGTTCAACGCACTATCAATGTAGCGCCTGCAAATATTCTGTAAAACAACTTGTAAACAATTATTTTATATGGTTCAATAAACCACAATATAACCGAGGACTAGCGTAACGATGGCCTACTGACGCTTCTACCGATTCGGGCGTCGGAAGAGCAGACGACTCGTCATGGGTGACGGTTCCATTCACAGCACCTTCAGAAGACGCCCAGTCCATCTCGGCTTTACGTGCCACGTGCCACCCACAGCCGTCAGCTGGGTTCTCTCAAAATCTTTGCATGTGAGACACTCCTGCTTTTTCGAAAACGTATGTCTGGAGGTGCGGGGTATCGATCCCCGTACCTCTCGCATGCTAAGCGAGCGCTCTACCATCTGAGCTACACCCCCTACTTGCCGAAACTCGTCAGCGCGGCTCTTTCGTCACGTGTGTGCTCAAACGCGTCGGTCACGAGCTGGCCCTGTCATGTCATGTGATCGTCTTCTCGGGCAGCAGGTCTATCGTTGGCTTGTTTCGTAGGCGATATACTGACACGGTCCTGTGGCGCAACGGATAACGCGTCTGACTACGGATCAGAAGATTCCAGGTTCGAATCCTGGCAGGATCGTACATCACATTTTTGTCCCCAGTCTAGCAACATGCACCTCCAAGATTCTCGACCGCTCCTCTCGTCCAACAACCGCCCCGTTGGCTCTCTGGAATGGGAAGCTGGGCCTCCTCTAGCCCGGGCGAAACGGGAATGTAATAGCCCTGTAGGCTGCCAAAGCCAGCTGCTGTCCGTGGTAGACCAGCAAAACGTGATTCCGCCCAGGGTCGAACTGGGGACCTTCTGCGTGTTAGGCAGATGTGATAACCGCTACACCACGGAATCTCACCCTGGCAGCGCCTGTTGAGCCTCCGTGACCGTCTTGCCTCCACAGAACCTGCGCCGCAGGCCTCTGTCTCATAAGCTGAAGGCCGTGAATAATTCGCCCCTTACCCACGGCACACGTTTTGTACCGTTCAGCAGCCGGTGTTGGGGAGTTCGATTCTTCATGGGGGCATGTGTTTTGGACGCGTCGAAAGTGGAGAAGGGAGGCTGGAATAAAGAAACAAAAAGAGGTGAAAGGAAGAAAAAAGCAAAAAACGACTCCTTCGAGCCGGATTTGAACCAGCGACCTATGGATGCCCGCACGACATGCGATTCGCCCGCTCCCTACAGTCCACCGCTCTACCAACTGAGCTATCGAAGGGTCTTGGTGGAAAACTGTCGCTGCGCGGCCTGGCCTTGCAAAGCGACGGGAGAAGGACGCAGCAGGCCCGGCTGTAGCGTCGCGGAGTCGCGCCTGTAAAAGTGCGCATTCCGGCACCCTGGGGTAGCAAAAGGAGGAAGTGGCCCATGGGGGGATCGAACCCACGACCTTCGCGTTATTAGCACGACGCTCTAACCAACTGAGCTAATGGGCCATCGGTAAACAATTAGCCTTCGAGAGGGACCGAGAGCGATAGACACAGGAGTGTGTGCGCACGTCGGGCAACGCGGCCAGAGGACGGGGCAGAGGCGACGAGTGGTCGTCTGGGTCGGACACGCTACTCGAACAGCCGAAATAGCTCAGTTGGGAGAGCGTTAGACTGAAGATCTAAATGTCCCCGGTTCAATCCCGGGTTTCGGCAGTGGACAAATTTCTATTGATTTTTCCTTGTCTGTCTTCCTGTCGATTTCTCCTTCGTCCCGCAAGCTTTGCTTTACCTTGTTTTAGTTCGACAGGAATTTTGAAGGTGAGCTGCACGAAGACCGATACCACGCACCTTCTCCCTTTTTAACACATTTTGCAGGTAAACTCATCTCAACTTTGAAGTTTTCCCCAGTCTATTTGTAATATTTTATTTTCTGTGTGTCCCTCTTATGACTCTAAATATCATTGCATCATCATTTATTTTGCAGAATCTAATTTTAAACATGCGCCTGCTTCATGCTCTGTTGGCGTTGAAAGTACCCCTTCCCGTAGAAGTTCGGTTTCCTCTCCAGCTGCTCTTGAATCTAGTTAGTTTGGTTGATAAAGAGGATTCATGCTTGGATCATTTGGGGAAAGGCTTTTTATTGGTTTTTACCTTCCTCTCTTCATTTTCCTTCAGGTCCATGTGATGACTTAGATCCTGAAGTATTTATTGTAAAAAGAGGGAAGATTCTAACGACTGTCAGCCCGTTAAAAAATAAAGAGAATAGTGTGGAGTTTAAAGGTATTGCGCGTGTTTGTGTGAGTTATGTTTGTTGCAATCGTAGGATTGAATAAACTGAAATGTTATAATTAATTCCAGTAATTTATATCCACTATTTTCATTTTCATTTTATTTCTATCATGGTTGCTCTACTCTGTAGCTGATTTATTATTTTTTTTATTTTTTTTTAGATACGGGTAGGTATCATCTCCACTCTGCCAAGCAAGACGTTATAAGGAAAGATTTTCAATGTAAACTCTGTCAGAAAAAAATTTAGCAGCAGTCAGAGTAGGAGTCGGCATTTCAAATTGTGCTCTCTCTCTGCTGATATGAAATCTGTGCACATCGACTATAGTAGTTGAAGAAAAAGAAGATTCTGCTGTCTGTAATTTTTCGGCCCACTCACAATCATATTATCCATCCTGGTGACATCCGCCACCAACCACTTACCTCTGAAACTAACTTGCTAATAAACAATTAGCAATTAATGTTCCACCACGAGACGTTATCAAACTTTTGACAGGTGGTAAATATGAAAGATCTAATCGTGATTTTATTCAACTCAAAACACTTCATGAAAGGAGAAGGCGGCTGAAAATGGTTAATCATTACCATGATAATGACCCTGATTCAGTTCAACTTATGGTAACACAGTGACAAACTGAGAAAGACAAGTGTGCCCCATCAATCTGTATAAACCAAAAGGAAAGCCTCTTGTGTTAGGGGCTCAAAGCTCAATAGGAAAAATACTTAAGGTAGGACCCCTGACCCCTGTGAGATGGCCAACACCCTCAAGGGGTGAGATGAAAAATTAACCAATGATATTTCCTTCATCAGTATGTTTGTAAACTTCAAAAAAAAATAAAAAAATATTGGAGCCTTACGTGGGCAACACAACATGTTTTTAGTTTTACGTTGTTAATTTGTAGATCCATGGGGAAAATGTTCCATGCGTCACAAATTTTGCCGTAAAATTTTTGGTCAGTTTTTTTTTGGATTAGAAGGTCCTACTTTACAACTTCAAGGACTCATATTGTGTATAGACCTCTCTGATAATCATTTTCAATTTTACATTTTTCTATATTTTTACAAGCGAAAATTATCACTATATATACCTACAGGCTAGCGGTTCTACTTCATTTAAAAATAGAATGAGACCTTGGAAGTGTAGACTAACATCAAAGTAACACTTGCTCTGCGTGGAATCACTGTGGCTACAAAACTATGACGCATGGAACATTTTGAAGTTCACAAACAAGTGTTTTGAGATACACCGATTTAAAGTTTTTCACCCATTTTTCTTCTATTCCACTGTGATTTTTTCAGTGCACAAGCGGAAACTCTATTCAAAATCTTAACTTTTCCATGCATTAAGATACTAGAATGAATCAAAAAAATTAAACTAGCCTCAACATGAGGAAAATAATTTTATTCAGAATAAAATTTATTATTTTTGTAGAGTTTGCACGCTGCTCTTCAAACTCCTATAACTTCAAAAGTATTGAAGATACAGAAAAAAACAAAAAATCCTCTGCAAGAGGAAGCTTCAAAGTACACTTTTAGGTCAAACAAAAAAATTCGATTACTTTTTCATTTTAGGCCATTTTTTCACAGGGGTCCTACCTTAATGATATTTTTATGCTTGGAATTCAGACTAGGGAACAGTTGGACCAGATGGTAGAGGGCTTCAAAGTTATTCTTGCAATGGATGAAACTCATGGAACAAACCCTTATGGCTTCCAATTGTTGTACCCAGTTGTCAAAGATGTATTCAATCGGGGCTATCCTGTTGGGCATTTAATTTCCAGTCGCTCCAAAGAGACTACTCTCACATTTTGTTGCTGCTATCAAGGAGAGGAAGCCTGATATACCTGTGAACTGTTGCATCACAGATGATGCTCCAGCATTGTTGTATTCCTTGGAAATTGGCTTTGAAATGAATGTTCTTCACATTCTATGCAAATTGCACACACATCGTGCGTTCCAAGGTAATTTGATCTTGTGTGTCATTATTGATGCCAAGAGTGAAGATAATCTTGAAAGACTAATTTTAGAATTCAAGAAACATTATGAAAATATTGGCTTTGGCTTTCTAAACTATTTCAGTTTTACAAGTCATCCTTAAGTCAAGAACTGGGCGATGTGTCACAGACAAATCCCTCATGGGAATGTGGACACTACAATGTTTGCGGAATCATTCCACAATGTTTTGAAAACGACGTACATGTAGAGGAAACCTTGCAGACGTCTTGATGATCTCATTAAGTTGCTATTGGACATTGAGGAAGATTACTACAAGAGATTGTACAACGATATTCATTGTTAAAAAAGTTCTTAAAAATAAGAAAGGATTTTCTCTTATTTTTAAGAACATATTCAAAAGTTATGAAATTTTATAAAAGTTTATCGAAATTAAGAACATTTTTGGAATATCAAATTAGGATTTAAAATACAACAAGTAAGTTCTTAAAATTAAGTAAATTTTATGTAAATGTCATTATAGCATTATTAGACTTACGATTGTCTTGTACATTTAAGAAACAGTTCGGAAAATGCAAAGTACTTCTTAAAAATTCATCCAAGTTTTGAAATTGGGACATGGAATTTTCGTATTCAATTTTTACTGGAGGAATTAATATCGAATTTTACCCGGCTGTACATAGCGATATGTATTGTTGAGTCCCTAAAGCTCAATGGTAAACGTGCTCCTTGCGCACTAAACAGCTAGTAATCCTGGGAATGTCCCTTTGGGTAGCGGCGCATAAGGTTGGAGCCGACCTCTCTCCGCGCATTTAAGTCCCGGTGGCCCCGTGGTCTAAGGCGATGGAATTCCAATCCAAAGGTCCGAGGTTCGAGTCCACCCAATCGGTAAAGTTCAAACAAGAACTTAAATGGAATAGAACTGTAACTTGCAAACAGTTGCAGAAAATTAACTTTTTGACTTTTCATAACACTTTCTTAATTTTCAGAAAGTATTTGTTCTTAATTTTAATGTAAAATTGTCTTTGTAAATTGCTTCCAAACACATGTTCTTAAAATTAAGATGGATTTTTTTAACAGTGTTCACCTGACACGCCCTAGATGTCAGGACATTAAGAAAATTTCAGAACGACATGAAAGAGGTATGAAAATAAGTGACAACGACGTAGCAAGAGAGTGCCCTACATCAGATGTTTGCATATTCTTTTGCAAAACCTTGCAATGCGGCAAATGATGTTCACACCAGTTTTAGTGCTCATGTGAGGACATTGAGCCTCTGTGCAAACACATTCACAAAGTACAGTCAATATCTTTGCGCTTTCAGGTTATTCCCTCAAGTAATGACTCTATCCTCCCAATAGGTACTTCCAAGGGTACACCTGAATTCTGTCAGGATGAAAATTAGTCAATCAATCCTCTGTTAGTTGCTAATAGTGACATATTCACTGGAAGATGTACAGTAACATCGGAGCTTTCTCATAATAATGAGGAGCTAGAGACAATCAGATGCCTTTGATTCCAAAATATATTAAAATGACTAACTATGGAGAGGAGATGAATTTGGAAAAAAATTAAGCAACTGTTGACTAATATAAATGAAGAATGTCAAAAACCTAATGTAAAAAAATTCTTTTTGGCGAAAGTCACTGCTCTGCTCACAGATGTGTTTTATCGTTGTTCAGCACTGCCAGAAAGTGATCCTGGAATGCCATGGAACTTGCTCAAAGGTAAATATTTTTGATTTTGAAATTTTTGATTTCATTTCTATTCAGTTACAAAGAGTATTTCATTTTCAAGCTTTGCATGTTGGCTGTTCACTGTTAAAAAAATTGTCTGACAATTCAGACTAAATAGTCCAAAGTTTTTTTTTTTCAGCTTTGTTGTCTGAATATTCAGAGTAAAGTTCGCTCCAAGAAATTTTACTTAAAAAAACTAAATTTTCGGTTATTAAAATTCTGAAAATAGACCATATCGGTAAACCGAAAAGAACGAAGAAGAGAAAGAAGAAGCAAAGACGGGTATGAGAAGTATAGAATGCGGCGTCAGTTCCACCGTCGTATTTAGACGATTTATGAGACTCACATAATGTTAAAAGATGACTCAACCGTCTAGTGTTAATTTCATGTCAAAAGCGAAGCAGGATATTGTTTTCTCTCTAAAACAGCTGAACTGAAAGAGACGGCACATCATAACGTTGCCATACTACGCTTTGCTTCTTCTTTCTGTTCTTCGTTCTTTTCGGTTTACCGATATGGTCTATTATGACTGACTTCTAGGTCTGAAAATTCAGACATAACAGTTAACCTTTAAAATTTTTGAACGCGATCATTTTCCTTCACACCGTCGTCATAGCAATTGTATGAGAACTTCCTTTGTTCGATGAAAGTCTTTTACCGTCGGGGTGATTTCAACCCTGTTCCTCAGGGTCACGAAGCAGCTGCGTAACCACTGCGCTACGCTGCCCACCTGTAAGACTGAGTGCACTGCTGCGATGAGCCTCACCGCCCTCGTCTGTTCCCAGCCGTCAGGGCAGTCTGAAACTTCAGACTCTGACTTCGAAAATCCAGACTGCCTAGTCTGGATCCATGTAAATGACTTCAAAGGTGACAATTGTCAATTATTCAGGCGGAAGGTCTGAAGATTGATTTTCAGACAGCTCAACCAAATTTTTACACCAGGCGCTCCAATAATTTGATAAGAGGTCTAAAATTTCAGTCTCATGTCTGAAAAGTCAATTAAGAGTGGCAAGTCTGAAAAAATCAGTCTGAATTTTCAGATTTTTTATAACAGTGTTGGCACCATGCTCCAGCTCCAGTGTGAGGAGTCGATTGATGGCGATGGCAGTTACAGTTCTGCCATTATGCCGTTGACTCTTCGAGGTAATTGCGTCACTCTCTCGTAATCCATGTGAATCCTGTCCTCTTGCCAGCTTTTCACATGTCCATTTAGCTGTTGGCTATATTTAGATCAATAGGCGGCGGCAAGTATAGCTAAAATTACTTCCTGTTGTAGTTTGCCTTTCTAACGGTAAATGATTGAACCTGCCCACGGTAAAGCCGCCTATAGACCTTTTCGCCCACAACTTGGCAACAGTGCAGATCACGAACCTAATTTTAAGTAAAAATGTTATCCATGCATCTTTTCAAAATATTGAAAACACTTGTCCACAGTATATTTTGTAATGAATCGAGTAGTGAAAAGAAAATTTGATGACGAACAGTCTAAATACGTTTTATCTCAAGTATAAAATCCGACTTGCGGTGTTGCCAAGTTGTGGGCGAAAAGGTCTATTCCACCGAGTAGTTTTGTGTCTTTATGTAATATATAAGTAAGCTTATTCTTTCTTGCCACGATTTCCTGTGTGTCAAATCTTCTTTTACTGAATCCGTTCATTTCGAATAAGTGATTTACATGCGTCACAGTACGATTTTGTAACCAAACCTTTCTTTCCTCCATGCGATCACAGCAGTGCCTTAACTTCTTTGTTTTCCTGCAGATTTCAACAATCAAGTCGGATCTTTACATGCTCATCAAGTCGGACTTTAACCCATCAGGTCAGATCTGAAATCCAGCATCATGGATGACGAAAAGCCGGTGAGATAACTTTTGAGTCAAGTCTGTTTCTTGACAGTGGCTTGGGTCAGATAATTATAATTGTTCACACTAAGTTCACAATACTTTTCCTTGCCATTCTGTGATGTCCTCTTCTCTGAGAAAGACTCTACGTCGCAGAGCTGTGAGAAAGACAGTGAAGCGCCTAAGCTTGGAGTATTTGAGAGTCGGACTGAACAGGTGTAATGTTGATGATTCTTCCAATGATACTGATGATAATGACGATGAGTTTGACCACTATGCTGTTGCTAGCGATGCTGAAGTACATGAAGTGAATGATACTATTGATGAGCAGCTTGTTGTGAATGATGACGTTGATCAGCCGATAGTCAATGATGCTTTAGATTTGGATCTAGAAGACGAACATGTCCAAGTTCATGATAGTGATTCAAATGTTGATTCTGACTCTAGTGATCAGGTATCCAGTGAAGAAGAAGGAGGCCCACTTCAGTTAAGAGATGAGTCTGAGAAGGAACAGTTTGGAATAGATGCGATCCGAGAATGGGCACAAGAACCTGGACTGCTGTCCATGAGCAAGCTGGATCAGTTGCTGCACCGGTTGAGTGTGGTCTTTACTCGCATGCCGTTTTCTTACACTACTTTGTTTGCCTGTGATTATGTTTTTGATATCATTCCATTTGGAGCAGATGCAGAGTTTTGGTTCAATGGGGATTCGTTCCAGCCTTGATCAGCTTGATCTGCGAGAGTATCTCCAATAATTTAATGCCATCATTTTAGATATTGGTATGGATGGTTTGCCTTTGACTTACTGGAAGTTGTGGCCGATTCTAGGAGACTTAGTTGGAACTGATAACGACCCTTTTGTCATTGCTATGTACAAAGGCCCCTAAGACCCCACGGATGTTGTGGATTTTTTGAGGAAATATTGTGAAAAACTAAGCGAGTTACTTGAGACTGGTCATGCTTTCGAGGGCAAAGTGTATGATGTTCGCATTAGACACTATATTTTATATGCGCCTGCACGCTCTTTTATTAAGTGCTGTATCGGTCACAGTGGGTACTGTGCTTGTGAGAAATGTACTGATATTAGAGAATACCATGATAAGAGAGTTACATTTTTAGATATGGATGCACCGTTGTGAACTGACCAGTCTTTCAGGCTACGTGAACAGCCTAATCACCACACTGGAGACTCACCTCTGGATGATTTGGGAACCAACATGATTTCCCAATTCCGACTGGACCCTATGCGTTTGACCTGGAGGGGAGCTGTGAAGCGTCTCCTTTTTTCAGGATATGTGTAGTTGGGCCTTGGAAACTTCATTATGAATTAGTTGAAATCATCTCTTCTGTCTTTGAGTTTTTAAGGGACTTTTGTCCTGTTGACTTTAACAGGAAACCCAGATCTTTAAAATATTTCAAGACTTTCAAGTTTACTGAATTCCGGCGAATTGTTTTGTATGATGGAATTTTAGCTTTCAAGGATCTACTGGATGATAATGTTTACAAACACTTTCTCCTTCTCCATTGCGCCCTGTATATTCTTTCCAGCAAACGATTCTTCCAAGTCAAACGTGCCCTCCCTCTTCAGGTTATCATAACATTTTTGTCTCTCATTCTGTTGCAATCTATGGAAAGAAGTTTGTTGTTTATAATATTCATTCTTTAATCCATTTGATTGAGGAATGTGAAGACATTAGATGAGTTCAGCGCTTTCAAATTTGAAAACAAATCGAAGTCTGTAAAGGAAACACTCAGATCTGGCCTTCGCCCACTTCAACAATTGGCTCGTCGAGATGAGGAGAAGAAATCAAGCCGTGTCATCCAGAAATCTAAACCGAAACATGTTTTTTTTTATCTCTTAAGCAGAAATTAGTCTGTGAGGTGATTGCTGGCCAACAGAACAAGAAGCTTAAGGTTGGAACTTTCACTCTGAAGGTTGGGAAGAGTGATAGCTGTTTCAAGAGCAAGCAAGGTGATGTTGTTGTTTTGCTCAACATAGTTCAAAGGAAGAGAAAGGTTCACTTTGTTTGTCGGAAGTTCAACATTTCGGAAAACTTCTATGAATATCCAATAGCTTCCTCTGATCTAGGTATCCTCAGCAGGCCTATTCTGTTCCGGTACGAGGGCCTTCTCCCTCCCTTCTCTCGAGCAATGGTTCGTCAAAACTAGAAAGCGCGTCGATTCATCAGAATCAAATGGAGCCAAGCGCCTTCTACCCATGGTTAACCATGATGCAATAGCCGACCAACGCACCGAAATGGAATAGCCCTGCAGAGTTTCTGATCTTGGAAGGGAGAAAGCTTTGTTTCAGGTTGAGAGATGTGGACTGCAAATGTTTCCTCATGCCTATTGGCAAGAACCGTTTTTGTGTGTGCCCATCCTGCATTCATCAGAAATCATGTGATGGGCACTTGAACTGTCAATAGCCTGATACTAGGTCTGCTTGTCATTTATTTCTTTTAGTTTGTGGTTGTGAAATTCCTGCCCACAACTACAGACCCAAAGGAGTACGTGGATGTGTTTGGTCTCATGGCTGAAAGGCGAGATGGATGACGATATGAAAGTTTGGATGTATTGGCCTGGTGATAGAGTGGCGACAAATTTAGTTCGAACCCAGCATGTTGTGGAGGATAGCCGGAGCCTCTTCCATGTTCAAGTCCTGAGATACTAGGACATGACACATCATGTTGGCGGAGGACATAAAATATATACTACCTAGCAAGAATAAAGCTGTTTAGAAATGCTGTTCTTAATAACTGCCTTACACTTTTTTCTTTCTTGTTTTTGTTGTTTTGTTTTAGAAGTTAATGAAGGGTTTTACTGACAAATAACATTCTATCATGGATATTTAATGTTTCCTGTATCGCCATTAGAACCACCCAGACTTAGATTTTTTTATAAGTATTCACTGTTGTGAGTGCAGGTCGCTATTTCCTACACAACAATAACTTTGTGCAGTAGTTGAACTAAACACTTCAAAAGTATCAGTGCAGTGTTACTCCAGGTTAAGTTTGGACAAACGTAGCTAGAAGTATTGTCAGAAAACTAATTTGAAGCCTGTCTTTAAATACGAAGATTGGACTTGATATTCTCATATCACAACATCATTATTTAACATATCAAACGAAATAACTGAAGTATACACATATACATGCGAAAAAAAAACACTAAATAATCACATTAATGCCATAATCAGTCTTGGTAAGCATACACATTTACACACTGAAACAATCACATTGAACCACTAGAGCTCGACTTCCTCTTCTTATTTTGCTCCCATGACTCTGGAGGTTTGGCATCAAAATCGATATGATGTTGGGTACCTGAAAGTAATAATGATAAATTAGACATCTTCGCATTAGACTAACTTTGACACAATCATACACAACGAATCAATCCAACTTACTATCATAAACAATAGCCGAAGACGCTGTGAATTGAGCTTTGTCAAGAAGCTTCTTGGGATAGTTCGTTCCAACTTTTCCATATGTCACCAGATACCATTCTTCCGTCTTCAAGGCTTAATTGAATTCTTGCACATCCTTTTCATTGAACATCTCGTGGAGTACCTTGTCCCCCTACCTTTGAAGCACAAACCCTTTCACGTATTTCAAGTACAGCACGTTGCTAACTGCAGTGTCCTTTGAAATCCTTCTCATTTTGACTACTCGGAATCCTACATTGTCAGGTATTTGATATGCCTTCACATACACAGGTTTCGGTTGGCTCATGGCAACCACTTTATCCCTGAAGCTCATCTGTAGTAAAACAAAATTAAATTAATAGAAAGTTATTGGATTGCAACATGAGAAAACTAATGCTAATGGAAGAAAGTAAGGAGGAGGCCAGGGACATGAAATGAGCAAATGTTTTGGGCTAAGCAAAACTGTTGATACTCCATTTAAAAGAAAAATAAACGAAGCCAACCTAAACTAACCTAACCGACATGAATTAAGTAAGTTGGGTGAAGGCTAAATAAAAGCCAGGAGAACAAAAATAAACGAAGCCAACCTAAACTAACCTAACCTAACCGACATGGATTAAGTAAGTTGGGTGAAGGCGAAATAAAAGCCGAGAGAGCAAAAATAAACGAAGCTAACCTAAACTAACCTAACCGACATGGATTAAGTAAGTTGGGTGAAGGCGAAAAAAAGCCGGGAGAACAATGTAATGACACCTAACCTTCCCAACCTCACAAAACACGTGCACGACTTTGCGCAATAGACCGTTGACATCACTCAAATCTCATGTTGGAAATGTAATAAAAACACGTTTCCGAAAATCTTTCTTCACAGGACCCTCGTAAGACTTCTAAGGATCCGTGAGTTCATACGTTATTAAACTACTGTTATTCTAACAACTAGAATTCTTAATGATGAGATCTGACTTGCAATGATGAAACGTTCTGGGTATTACCAGATAAAACTGAGCGTTGCGATTACCCCAAGAGGTTCACACAAAAACGCAACGCAATAAAACCGATAATTACTCACCTTTATGTCAGCGTAAGTTCCAGAAGAATCCTTGATGACTATCTAGTGGCGTCCAAGACGTCAAACGTGACAGCGAACGGATGGATGATGGGTGTAGACGTGCAAGCACGTGCATGAAAGCAAATGGAAATAAGAAAAGAAAGGAAAAACTGTTACTATATATACCACCCGTACAACCGTATCAACAGAGTGCGCTTTGATCGCTAATCGCATTGTTCGATTATTTAAAAAAATAAAAATAAAAGTAAGGCAATTGAAAACATGTACATTTTTGTTTCATTCAAACGTAACCATTTATGTTATAATGTCCTCCATTTATTAATAATATATTTCAAACATCGAGTAAAGAAAAAGAAATACAGTAGAAAAAAAAAAAGATTTCACGAAATCCTGGTAGACAACGGAGTTTCTATAACTATGGTAAAATTATTGTGAGTGTATCATAAGACTGAAAGAAAACGCAGAAGTTTTGTTTAGTTTACGATAGTCAAGATAGTGACTAAATAATTATAAATTCGATTTGATAAGGCGGGTTTCAAGCAATGAATACTCTCCGACTGCACGGAGAGAAAAGTATGCCTAAACCAGCCTTCTGATGCGTGGTTTCCGCATACAAGATACTTGGTTTTCCAACAAGCATATGACGGCTGATGTATGCATTGAATGTGTGGGTCAAGCATACGGCACTTGATGCAACCATTCACCTAGTACCTAGATCTCGCACTGATGCGTAGATCTCGCATCTGATGCCAGATTCAAAGCTACTTTTTTAGAGCCACCACGCATTGGTGCATTTGCCAAATCACGCATCATTTTATGCTTGTATCAGCTAAACTTTTTTCTCGGTGTGTTAGGCCGTCATCTAAACGCCAGGAAAAAGAGAGAAAAGAAGCTCTCCTTCTGACAGCAAAAAATGGGCGGCGAGGTCACGGCCGGAGCGGAACGTCAACAATACCGTCCCCTCCACCGAGCGCACCGAAGGGGCGAACCGGGGCCCTAAACCTAGCGACTTTAACTATTTATTTTAGCTGAACGAAATGTTAGGCAGCCGAAATTAATGTGAAAATAGCAGTTCCAGACCTGCGGAAATCGTTTTGCAAAGTTTCATGGAGGTTCAAAACGTAGGAACACAAGTGATTTGCGAAAATGATACACGTAAATGTACACCATTTCAAGAATTCTGCTCACCAGATTGAAGTCAAACTTACCAAACCGTTTTCTGCAGGTAAAAAAGTACTATTTACGCATTCAGTTCGCCTTGTCAACGTTTCGATAACTTTATACAATGATTTAAAGTCGCGAGGTGGGAGCCTCAGCTCCCGGCCGAGGCGGCCATGGTTGAAAGACGGCCGGCGACACAGCGCACGCGCGTCCACCTCAAACAAACCTTGTTTACACAACGTGCCAACCTAGAAAACATGAAAAGGATCACTAATCCCCCTACGTTACGATTTGAAATTATTATCTTAGGTTGGCAGAAGTGCGCCGCAGTCGACTGTTCGTTCGGTAAAAATGAAGTAGGTTTCGAAAGGGCGGTATGGTGGTCACGTGCGAATTTCAGTGGTGTCATCTCTTTCTTGAGCGTTTCACTGAAGCAGAGCTTTGTTTGAACGCAGACTTTAGAGGTTTCTCTTTCGCTCCGTGTTGGCTCGACTCCGCCTAGCCCCACCACGAAAAACTATCCCCTTCTCCTGGTGATTTCAGCTGACAAGTCGAGCATTACCATAGCAACTGAAATTTCAATTCAAATTTACAGAAAATCTGTAGTTTAAATTTCTATTAAACTTTCAGAGTGAGTATACAAGTTTACATACTATAACTGTAGGTAATATTATAAAAATCGTTGGAGCGGATTTTTTCCTCCCGTAAGGGGCCATATAAAACAATTGACAGACGTTTCAAAGCGATTTTAGAAGGCAACTCCGTTGCCTAAAAATGCACTACTGCCATCCACGCCCGCCCTAAAAAAAAAACAACAAAGAATTATTTGTTTACCATGGAGTGAAAATTGTATACACTATTTTACCTTTTACAGTGCCTTCAATTCTGATTCTTTTTCAAAATTTCTTCTAAATGGCATTTGACGGTGAGAATTTACTGCACTTCAGTCTTTCATAATCAAAATAATCAATGAGCGATCCCTCCAGACTACGAGCTGGAGACAGAGCGACGTAAGTTATGCAAAGTTGAAATTCAAAGTTTCCTATATTAACTCGAACCTACAAAAAAAAATAAAAAAAATAATAATAATAATAATAATAATAATTATTATTATTATTATTATTATTATTATTATTATTATTATTATTATTATTATTATTATAAAACACTTATGTTAAATCTTATAACTTTCCAAAATTACTTTCTTGACTCAAACTGTTATAAATTACCTTATCCAAAGACATGCCTTGAGATTTGTGAATTGTAACGGCATAAGCCTGATCGATAGGAAACTGACATCGTACACACTTGCCAGTAATACTATTCCAACTTTTAGAAATGACTGGAATAGGTACAGTTTTAAAATTATCATCCAAATATGGACCTCTGTTATTATCAAACTTGCACATTAAAATAGAAGGCATGTCCTCAGGTGATGATTTCCCTTCTTCATAAATAATATCCACCTCTGTTCCGCAAGCACCATTCACAAGACCTTTCTCTGTCCAAAAATTGTGTCTCAACATTATTCTAGACCCTTCCCCTAAGCATAGTATGGAAAGAAAAAGGACTCCTTCGAGCCGGATTTGAACCAGCGACCTATGGATGCCCGCACCACATGCGATTCGACCGCTCCCTACAGTCCACCGCTCTACCAACTGAGCTATCGAAGGGTCTTGGTGAGAAACTGTCGCTGCGCGGCCTGGCCTTGCAAAGCGACGGGAGAAGGGCGCAGCAGGCCCGGCTGTAGCGTCGCGGAGTCGAGCCTGTAAAAGTGCGCATTCCGGCAATTGGGGTAGCAAAAGGAGGGAGTTGCCCATGGGGGGATCGAACCCACGACCATCGCGTTATTAGCACGACACTGTAACCAACTTAAATTTAAAAAAAAAAAAAAAACATTTATTCAAATAGAAAACAGGTTTTAACAGACAACTATATATATATATATATATATATATATATATATATATATATATATATATATATATGTGTGTGTGTGTATATATATATATATATATAATATATATATATATATATATATATATATATATATATATATTTTTTTTTTGAGCTTATGGGCCATCGGTGAAGAATCAGCCTTCGAGAGGGACCGAGAGCGATAGACACAGGAGTGTGTGCGCACGTCGGGCAACGCGGCCACCCAGGTAGCACAAACATATCGAGGCTCCATCGCCAAGTTCTCGCCGGCGATCTTAAGTTTGTCGCCGCGATATCGCCGGCGATATCTTTTAGATATGAGGTTTGGCAGAATAAGGACTAGCGCCACGATGTTGCCTGTTGATTAATTTGCTGAGCGTAGCGAAGCACTCTGTTTGGGCTTTTGAGCAGAGAAAATATCCGCGGATACCTTTAGTATCTTAATATTAGAGGTATCTTACTATTACTATTATTGCTATCTAATATTTTTAATGTATTTATGCATGCATATGGGCGGATATATATATATATATATATATATATATATATATATATATATATATATATATATATATATTATTATTATTATTATTATTATTATTATTATATTTTTATTTACTACTATTGCCAGGCAAAGGTCTAAGAGCGTAATACAGATAAGGAAAAAATACTGTACTTTTGCAAAAGGTACATCACTGCTCAAAAAGATACTAGGATATGAAAATGTCGCAAAAATCTGCCGAAATTAGAACAGCGTAAGCTTTCTGCATACGGCAATACAATTACGGAACAGAAAGATTCGCCTTTTACACGATCCCTGCGTACCAAGTATGAATGCAGCTGCAAAAGAACGTTTGGCTATCACTTGGAGGAACACAAATAGGATCTTTTTAAGCACAAATAAAGATGTGTCCACAATCAATTCATTGGAAGATGATGGCACAGAAATTTCGAAACCAGGAATTTCATTCCTACCTCCCCTGCGGTTAGGCTCTCCAAAAATGCCACTAGCTTTCTATGGGTGCTTGACGGGTTGGCCCATCCAATGTTTCACAAAGGGCTCTCGCTCCCCTACCTCACCAGCTTCCCCCACTGCCACGGCCGTTGACAACTTCAAGCCGCAGACGACAGCCGCCTGAACGGCAAGCAACCCATTCGAAGGCACCACTCGAACTTCGGCGCTACCTGGCTCCCGCCTATTTGGATGGCGGGGGCCAGGAAATAAATGCCATGCCCGAATTGCGGCGCACCGGGGAGGGTCGGGGAGACTCGCCCGAACTGCGGCGCATGGCATGATGGGTTGCCTATCCTGTCCAGCGCGGGGGCTTTGAGAAAGAGCCGGAGGCGCGTAAGCTCGTGGGTTCAGTGCATGGCTTGGCATGGCTGCGGCCCAGCTCTTGATTTCTTTTAGGTTAGGTTAGGTTAGGTTAGGTCAGGTCAGGTTGGTAAGACACCCGTTCTGACCGCGGGTCGGAATCTCGACAACGACAAGGCTATTTCAACGCCTTACAAGCCCACAAAAAGACGTCGGCTTCAAAACAGGAAAGTTTAAAGTGTGATTTTTTTGGTAGGAACATATTGCACCAATAATAGAAGCGAAAACAAACGTTATAGACGAGCGTAGACGAGTAGCGCGTGAAAAACGCTGGATAGGCAAACCCGCCAAGCACACATGTAAAGGTGGAGGCCTACCCTGAGAACCTAAATTTATTGTGATAGCAAATTGAGAGAAAAAATATATTGAATAAGATGTTACATGGCTTTTACTCCAGTTTAATGTAGATTTCATTTAATAATCAAAAGCGGATTTTTTCTTTCCTCATCTCTGACAACGCTCAGCTTTAAAGCCGGGGGCTTGCCTGGCTAGTAATCTATAAACTATAGGCGATAGTGCCCGAGCACTGACCTCGTGACACTGTAGGATATGGATCGGCGACAAGCCATCTGCCATCTCGCTAGTCCTCCCCGTAAAATATCGCCACGATAGAAAATTTATGAAGAAATTTGAATGTCAGCAGATTTTTGTCGCCTTAATGTTGCCTCGCTACCCACCGAAGCATGTTCTTGTAGCGATATCCTCCCCATAACGGGACGATAAACTAGTAAATGTTATTGCCCAAAATGTTGTTGCTGAGTTATCGCCTCTGTCGCTTATTCCGGATATGCTTCTGCCGATCGCGGAGTTATATCCAGGCGAGATCAATAAAGCCAAACGTTCGAAAAAAAAATAGAAAAACAAAACTTTTTCTATGACATTTGACTTTTTTTTCACTTCGCTGATACTGGGACTCGAATCCCGAACCTGCTCGCTCATGGACCGCTACCTTGACCATTCGGCTACTGTTTAACCGCTGAGGATCAAGCGTCAGCCGGCAGTGTTGTCCCGCTACCTCTCTGGGACTTTCCACTATCCAGCTGGCCTGGCTGGACTTCGCAGTTCCGTCTGTTCCCGAGTGTTTACATATCTACCATTTCTGTCTCCGATATCGTCAGAATGAAATCGTCTTTAATTTCCTTAGGCGACAGATGAAAAAGGTAACTTTGCGATATTGGCGATAGTTTATTCGTAGAATATCCGAAATATATATTTAAAGATATGAATTACTTTAGCAACGCCATCTTAACTGATCACTTTGAGTGAGCGAAATCTATGTTTCGTCAGGTGAGCGACACTTTACCTCCGATATTGTGCTGATATCTCAAGGCGCAAAGGTTTGGTTTCGCGGGACTTGCATATCAATACATTATCGATATATTATCGACTAAGCTCCATCCTCTGACAGATAGTCGGGCGACAAACAAAGGCACCAGGGTAACGATTTTCGAGGCAGTTTTATCATTAGAATAACAGGAAGATATACGAAGAAATATTAATTACTGTGGCATCGCACTGGACATCGCGATGATGGAGCCTCGCGCTCCGCCTGGCGTCATTGCTTAACGCATGCATATCGCCACTCTATCGCCGAACCGTCAGTCAGGCGGTCCGCCTAGCGGATCGCTCGCCAGGAAGCGGTGTCGCCGTCTTATCTGAACGTTCAAAGCAAGCGACATCTGTTGTTAGTCAAGTGAGCTATACTTTACCGAGGTGATAACTCTTGGGGCCAGATTTTGGTTTGATGAAACCTATATGATGCTATGACATCAAAAGATTATCGCCGGGGCGCCATCCAGAGTCATAATCAGGCGACAAACAAAGGCGCCAGCGAGGCGAAATCTTTCCCACGTCACCCGCACAGTATGAAAAACTTAAATCTAGGAATCAACATATTAAATTCTTCTTCTTTTTCTTGTACACACAGCATCATATGCCCTTTTATTGTCAATGTGGATCATGGACCATTAAAACTACGTTGAACAGTAAGAACATACTACGCAATGCTACGCAACCCGCAGCAGACGAGAATGGCAATGTCTACATTACGGAGTTCACGGTCGGCCGATGCTCCCTAACCTTCTCAACATTATTTGCAGTAGAGCAAGAGCCCGCGGGATCGGCGACTGCGACTGCGTGGCGGGAAACGGAGCAACTACTCTGAAATGCTTTGACATTAACACTGACAGATTAAAAACGACAAAAACGATAATATTTATATTTAAACAACATCGAAAAATAATACTTGGATTTCATACAGTAAAACGCAAATGGGCCATCAAGTCACTAAAACACAGTCAATTGATCACGACTGGGGCCCGACATCGCGGTTCTTCAGTCGTGTTCAATTACACCGAAAGACACGAACACTTCATTTCTTAACGTTGAGCCGGAGAAACACAGTATATACTTACTTTCAATGAAAACACGTAAAATCTCTTCTCAACGTTTCACAACTCGTCGCAGTTATTCGACTTCGATTGAGTACGGTCCGAGTTGGTCCGAGTCTCTCTAAATCCGATCAGCTGATCAAATGGCCGGCTGTGTGTGGTGTGACGTTTGTTTGTTCTTGACGTTGTACTGCGCGCTGCCACTGGGTGGCGCGGAGGCGCGGAGCGGTGGAGCGGTGCGGAGCGGTTGCCGCTAGATGACGCTAGTGTGGCGTTGCCAACTGCTGAACTTTTAATCCATTCACTAAAATAATTATTTCAAACTCCGTCAAATGCAATGCCATTTCATTATTCTGAAAGTCCATGACTTGATGTTTCGAAAACATATTGGGTTATCGCTGTACTTGCTGTAGTCTAAGAGGAGAAGACTGTAGTTACGCTTCCTTCTCACAGACAGACACACGACCAAAACCTCCCCGGGTCCCTTGCTCAGGAGAGTGAGCTTCGCACACAAAAAATATAGAGTTTGAAAGCTGGAACATACTTTACCTGTTTTATATTATTTTACTTATTACTCAACGTTTCTTACGTACGCGCCTATTGAATGAAAGAAAATCGGCCATCGATTAATCGGCAATAGGTCGATTACCAAGCATTGAATCGGTCCTCAAAATTAATCGTCAATTACTAAAATAATCGAAAATCGATTTCGATTATTCGATTAATTACACAGGCCTAACGCCACAGGCTTGCGCACCGCACGGGCTATCCGCTTTGCCCAAGCGAGACAGCGGGACCGACAATGCATGGTCGCTCGTATATAATGCAAGTGACACAGAGGTAGAAAGAGAGAGGCCGAGGCAGCGCAATGAAGAATAAACGCAAAGTTTATAGCGCAAGTTCCACTGTAATTGTGAATAAAACGAGGCGCCGACTGCACCCTGCTGTGCGAGCTGTGGAGAGCGGCGCGCCAACAGGCGAGGTGGGGGGGACAGTCGCCGGCCGCTGGCTGCACGTCCCGCCGCGCCGCACCCCACCGCATCCCGCCGCACCCCGCTCCGCGGCCTGTGGCGCCCCACATCGCTCATTAAAAGCCGCTTAGCGACGCAGATACACGAACACGTGTTGCAACAACCCCTTCACAGGGGCGGGCCAAATAAATGATGGGGCTTTATACCCGTGCGCGCAGCCCCCGACACAACAACCCCTTTCTTTCCGTGCACCCTTTCTGGCAGATATTTCATTCATTACTTTTCGGGACAAATGAGGGGGGAGGGGCTGCTGCAATGAAAAAGAAAAAAGAAAAATTGGATTGATAACTTAGAGAAGTTCTACGAAAATCGTCTTAAATTGCGACAGAACATTTACATACAGCAGTTCTGTGTTGGCGATACAGCTTTACTGTTAAATTAAGCTTTTAAACCTGGTGAAGCCGGTGCGGATGAGTCGCGGATGTCTGTTCGGGTGAAATGCGGAAGTGATTCGGAGGGAGCGGATATCCGCAACGCATCCGATTTGCAACAAAGGCGAATTTTGCGGACATCCGCTCTCTCCGGATAACGTCCGCAATTCATGCGAACAGACACCATTCATCCGCAGTGAATCCGCCAAATCCGCAGTACATCCACCACGTTCGCAGTGCATCCGCAGTACGTTCGCAGTGCATCCGCAGTACGTCCGCAATACATCCGTATTACATCCGCCACATCCGCAATCCATTCGCCGCATCCGCAAAGCATCCGCAATGTATCCGCCACATCCGCAGCCCATCCCCAATTCATCCGCCACATCCGCAATACATCCGCCGCATCCGCGGTGCATCCACAGCGCATCCGCAGTATATCCGCCACATCCGCAATACATCCGCGACATTATCCGCAGTCCATTCGCAATACAGCCGCTGCATCCGCAAAATCCGCGATTCGTCCATAGTGACCGGCAGTGAGTCGTGGATGTACTGTGGATGTGGCGGATGTATTGCGGATGTACTGCAGATGTATTGCGGGTGTATTGAGGATGTACCAGGAATGTGGCGGATGGGAGTGGCTCAGAAGAGCAACAGATCACAAGCGCAACGGGCCGCAAGCGCAACGGGCGGCAACGGGTCACAAGCGCAACGGCTCGCTACCGCAACAGCTCACAAGCGCAACAGCTCACAAGCGCAACGGCTCGCAAGCGCAACGGGTCACAAGCGCAACGGGTCACCAGCGCAACGGCTCGCTACAGAGACAGCTCACAAGCGCAACAGCTCACAAGCGCAACGGGTCACAAGCGCAACGGCGGAGATCCTACTGTTGGGTGGCTCCGACTATAGACGAGGCCGCGCGCGAGAGCGAGCCATCGATCACAGTGTGAGATGTGAAATCAACCGTGACCTGACAATACTTCATGTATTTTACTTTACTCCTGTAGTTTGTGTTAATGGTTGTATGGTTACATGGGAAGTACGTTGCGTTGCAATGCTTCAAATATATTGGGTTGGATGATTTAAATGAAGACTCAGACTTATGATTGAAAATCAGAGGGGTGCTCTATTTGACGGCAACTGAACGAACAGGCTTGTACAAGTAATACAAAAGACAAAACGCCTTCATGGTCAGATATGCCGCCGGCGATTCACGATACACTCGTACAAAATTTCGTATTAACGTCACAATCACGCAGTAAATGTTGCTATTCAGTAGCTTTAATTTTTTTTTATCTCTTATATTCAGTTTTAACCGTTAAGGTAAACACCGGCGCGGGAGACGTAAAATAAGGTTGAAGGAAGAGCGAGACGGCCGAGGGCCCGGTTGATTTCACATCTCACACTGTGATCGATGGCTCGCTCTCGCGCGCGGCCTCGTCTAGTCGGAGCCACCCAACAGCAGGATCTCCGCCGTTGCGCTTGTGACCCGCTGCGCTTGTGAGTCGTTGCGCTTGTGAGCTGTTGCGCTTGTGAGCTGTCGCGGTAGCGAGCCGTTGCGCTGGTGACCCGTTGCGCTTGTGACCCGTTGCGCTTGCGAGCCGTTGCGCTTGTGAGCTGTTGCGCTAGTGAGCTGTTGCGGTAGCGAGCCGTTGCGCTTGTGACCCGTTGCGCATGCGGCCCGTTGCGCTTGTGATCTGTTGCTCTTGTGACCGTCGCCCTGGCGGATGTATTACGGATGGACTGTGGATGTGGCGGATGTATGGGGACGTGGCGGGTGTATTTCGGATGAACTGTGGATGTGGTGGATGTATGGCAGATGGACTGCCGAGGGGTACTCAACTCATGAAATCCGGTGTACAAGGCCCCAGAAATCCCCCCAGAAATCCGTGAAATCCCCGAAATCCCTTGGAAATCTGTGAAATCCCTTGGAAATCCATGAAATCCTATGGAAATCCGTGAAATCCCTTGGAAATCCGTGAAATCTCTTGGAAATCCCGTGAAATCCCTCGGAAATCCCATGAAATCTCTTGGAAATCCCATTAAATCTCTTGGAAATCCCATGAAATCTCTTAGAAATCCCGTGAAATCTTCCTGAAGTCCCATGAAATCTTCCTGAAATCCTATGAAATCTTCCTGAAATTCCATGGAATAATTTGATTACGCCTGCAATGCGCTGGGTAGGCAAACCCGCCGAGCAGCTGAACACAATTGGCAACTTGCTCCCAGTCAAAGGGCCCAGGCCCGCGTTACCTCGGGGAAGGTACCATGTTAGGGATCCCTACATCCTTGTGAAGTATTCCTAACAAGGGTAAGTAGTGTGTAGATTCGATACTTGTTGGTTTTCTCCGTTTGCTATTATGAACCAAACATTTCAAAATCTCGCGCATTCACCCGTATCGCTTTGTCCGCACGGCGCGTGCGCACTGCGCTCCGTTCGAGTTCGGTCGTCAGGTCGGCAGTCGGCAGTGTTTGTGTTCGAGTGTTGGTGGTGGTGTGTATGTTGTGAGCGGCAGCCTGAGTTTGTGTCGAAATTGTTCGTTTTTGGCATGAATATTTTTCGTTTCGGATTTGTCATAGCAATTTACTAAGGGGCCGTACACAAAATACGTCACGCAATTTTTCAGTATTTTTGACCCCCCCCCCTTCCCCCCCCACCCGGTGACGTCACGTTTTTCGAAAAAAAAATGGGACACGGTTAGAAAAATATCTGTTAAACTAAAAAACAACACTTTGCTTGTAAAGAAGAATTTAAAGGAGATTTAAGTGTAGAAGACATAATTACATACATACCAGGTGGCTGACGGACGCCGTGCACTTTTTGTACTATGCAACCCGCCCGCACCGCTCCATCCGGGACTGCATACCCATCAGGCGCCGGGGACCGGCTCCAAGCCCGGACGCTCCGCTCCGGCACTGATGTTGCAGCCATCGTCCCGAAAGGGCCCTCTCGTGGTTCGCGCGGTCTACGGCGGGGCGTTACCGGGGGGGATGTTCACGGTTTCTCGGGAGTAACCCGCGAGTCCGCCGGGAGAGCACGCGGTCTGCGAGTCGCTCCGTGGGGGTATCTCGCGAGCCGCGGATCCTCCGCTTGGGAAGGTCGAGGTCCGCGGATCCTTCTCGTGGGTTGCTCGCAGTCCGCGAAGGACCCACAGAGGATCCGCGGTACGCGAGATTCCTGCGCGGCAGGACGCGCGGACCGCGAGCTTTCCCGGCGGACTCGCGGGTTACGCTCGCGAAACCGCGAACCTCCCACCTGTAACGCCCTACCGTAGACCGCGCGAACCGCGAGAGGGCCCTTTCGGGGCGTTCGCTGCAACAACAGTGGCGGAGCGGAGCGTCGGCACTTGGAGCCGGTCCCCAGCGCCTGATGGGTATGCAGTCCCGGATGGAGCGGTGCGGGCGGGTTGCATAGTACAAAAAGTGCACGGCGTCCGTCAGCCACCTGGTATTACGACAATTTTACAAATAATCTTCAAATGGCCGCCCGGGCCGCCACAGCGCTGCCACAGCGCTTACGCTGCGCTGAGCTGCGCGCTGTATATAGACCAGGTTTTCTGAGTTTGCGAAAAAGCGACGTCAGGCTCCCACTGCCCCAAATCACGCTCATATCACATCCGACCGACCGACCTCCCCCAAAGTGCGAGACGTATTTTGTGTACGGCCCCTAACACTGTGGATGAAGATAACAGCATCAATTTAAACATATTTTTTCTTTGTGTATTTGTGACATACTTCCGAAAACAGATATGTTGCTTCTTAGAAGTCCTGTTTGAAGAAAGGAAACACCTCTAATATGAATCCCACCTGCAACAAATCATGAAATAGAGCCCAACAGAAGAAGACTTGGTTATATTATGAAGCATTCACACCACTTTTACTCAACTGCTAAGTTGATGTAGCTGGACTTGGGAAAGCGTTCTTCGCCTTACAGTTGTAGTACGATAAAATAACTTGAGAGCATGTAGTAAAATTTGTAATGACACTAAATAATTATTTCTTCATAAGTCTGTTAATATTCAACGAAGAAACACAAAGTGAGCAAAGTGAGTGTTGTTTACATCTTTACAGACCGCCGCCACCTTGTAGTAGCTTTGAGTTAAAGTCTGACACCGGGTAACGATGATTGCCTCGCAGAAAGAGCGCGTAATTAAGCTTATTATGAAGTTTGAAATATGCGTTGTCGACATCATTCCTAAACCTGCATAGAAAACATTTAATCTTGGAAATCCCTTTGAAATCCCATGAAATCCTTACGAAGTCCCCAAAAATCCCTTTGAAATACCATGAAATCCCTCCGAAGTCCCACGAAATCCCATGAAATCCCTCTGAAATCTGAGGAAATCTCGTAAAATCCCGTGAAATCCTTGAAATCCCCAGAAATCTCATGAAATCCTTGAAATCCCTAGAAATCTCATGAAATCCTTGAAATCCCTAGAAATCTCAAGAAATTCCATGAAATCTTTATGAAATCTTGAAATCCTGAAGTCAGGTGTACAGCCATTTTCGAAGTTGAGTACCCCTCGTGGACTGCGTATACGGCGGACGCTACCGGATGCCTCGGGTTAAATGCCTGGCACCCGCAACCAATCCGCAACGCCTCCGATTTGCAAAAAATGTGGATGCGGCATCCGACGGATGTGGCGCGTATGCGGATGCGGATATCCGAATTCCATCCGCTGTCCCATTCGGGAAACCTTTCAAACTCAAAAGTGTGCAATTGTCATTTAAGCACTTGCAAGTGTGCAAATTGATATTGTGCACTTGTAAGTATTTAAGTCCTCAATTGCTCACTTCCACAGCCTTGTACGGCCAAGAAAGTATGCAAAGGAGGATTTAAACACTAACAAGTGCACAACTATCGATTTCGTCACTTTCAAGTGCACAAAAGTGAGTTGCCCACTTGCAAGTGTTTAAATGACAATTGTATACTTTTAAGTGTGAAAGGTTTAAACACTTTACCTAACAGTGTATACGGCGAGCAAGGCTTTGTCATAGGGCGGCCCCACAGCAGCGCACCTTTCACGTCCGCCCTTTCTTCGCCCAGGAGGGCGGACGCAAACGGACGCACTCAGGCTCGCGCTTCTTTTTCCTGCCGCGGTGACACGCACGCACGCACAGTCCGGCCTATGATAAAACAATGGCGCATAGGGTGGGGATCCCTTCAGGACAATGGCATTATCGCATCTCGTCAGCAGACGCTGCCGTGATGTGCTCCTGAGCACAGGTCAAATCAGGGCGAGTACAGAAGTGCGCCACTTGCGGCACCGACACAGCTGACTGTGTCGTTTGAACACACGGGCGTGTGTCTGTACCACGTTGTCGCAGCAAGGGCCTCGAGTTCTTATGCCCCCATAGGCAGCCAACAGTCGTGTCCGCCCCCTCCCTTTCCTTTAGTCAGTAGCACACTTCTCTGACAAGGAAAAAAGAAAGGGGATCAAGAATTAAATTATTTATGTACACACTAACTGGCAATGTACTTTTTCGTACATGTGAAATGTACGCATATAAACGTGCGGATTTATGTAAAATATCGTGCAGAATTATGTAAAATATTGTGCATAGATCTGCAGAATTTGTTACATGTCGAAAAAATGCACAAAAATGACTAGCTTTATGTACAATATTCTACATCATTCTGCACGATTTTTTACATAAATCCGCACGTTTATATGCGTACATTTCACATGTACGAAAAAGTACATTGCCAGTTAGCGTGTAGGTTTCAAACGGTGTTTTGAAGGGCCTATCATTGCAATGAGAGAGTGGGGAGAAGAAAGAACAGAGAGAAGAGGAGCCGAGAAAGAGACTGCTCCAAAGCAAACAGAGCAAAGTGATCTTGACTGTTCGCTGCGCCATTGGCAGTACACTATAAATCAAGGAATGAGAATTCTCGCTCTCAGGAGAGCGAGACTGGTGACCCAAACTTTATCGCTCCTGGGGAGTGATTTTATTGATATCACTCCTTTTGAGTCATTTCGATGACTCAAAACGAGCGATATCAAGTGATCTAGCTCGATTTGAGTGAGGCTTATCACTCTAAATGAGCGATATAGAATTTCCTCACTCCTTTAGGGCGACGTTATATGCCTCGCTCAACTTCAGTCAGCAACATGACTCTCAGATTTACAGTGCAGAGCAGTAGCATGGTGCCTCGTGGGTCTACCGGGTGTCCCAGAGAACACACGGCAGTGTTGCGGGTCTGCCTACCCACTCCGGCCGTAAGGGGCTGTGCACAAACCACGTGGCCGGTTGTGAGGGGGGGGTCGCGAAAAGCCACGCCCGGCCACAGGGGGGAGGTTAGGGGCCGGGTCACGTGGAAACAGTTGGGAACACGAAATTTCGCAGAATGTCGCGCGGTGATCGCATTTTCGCCTTTGCGCGCGTCCGTCTGCCTGTCCGCTTGACCTCCCGCGCACTGCGCGACTCACCAGTTCGACAGACCGGCGGCCGAAAATCGCGCTTTTTCACCAGAAATCGATAAAAATCGTCAAATAAGCGTTTTTTGAGAAAATTGCAAAAGCCACGTGGAAATGGGGGGAGGGGGGGGGGGGGGTTGGCGAAAATTCCACACATGGTCACAGAGGGGGTGGGGAGGGGAGGGGTCAAAAAGTGGCCTAAAACCGGCCACGAGGTTTGTGCACAGCCCCTAAGGCGCCATAGCCCCTGCAGCTCTGGCGAGTATGCAATCCCGCAACACTGCCGTGTGTTCTCTGGGACACCCGGTATAGGACAACTGACCACTGTCTGACTTTGCCACGTTATATTGCTACTACTGACCCCAGACCATATTAGACCCAATCTACTCCCCCTCTAAAAATAAATAAATTCATTTCTAAGAAAAATATTCTCTTCATTTGACAGTTTACAGGTCCTTTACATAAAAAACAGTTCCTTTTTTTACGCGTCAGATGACGTTAGTGTATCCGTAAATGCACTTTGCACATGCGTGCACATGTCGACGCCTCCGTGCAACAATAGCCTATCTGTTTCGCTGCCCCGAAAGAATAGCCTATCTGTTTCGCTGCCCCGAAAGACTAGCCTGTCTGTTTCACTGCCCCGAAAGAATAGCCTATCTGTTTCGCTACCCCAAAAGACTAGCCTATCTAGCTTCGGACGCGTTACGAGAAAACTTATCTGAAAAATTTGAACAGTTAAGACAGCACCCAGTAAGGAATTTTTAATTCTGAAAATGTCTTGAAAACGTTTCGCATGAACTAATATTAGTGCTGAGAACGAACCACTGAAACGTATCAGATATGTCTTTTGAGTGCACATAGTTCGGTCTGAAAACGTTTCAAAAGATAGTCTTTAGAACGTATATGAGATAGTCTTGAAAACGTTTCGTGGGATAGTCGTAGAAACGTATTTAATATGTTCTCTCAAAAGCGTTAAAATTTTATTTTGAACATCTGGTGAAGTTCACCTTGCGCTTTGGCTTTGCTCCTCAGTTCAAGGGGTTGAAAGTAAAGTAGTTTCAATTTTCACAGAATCCTACACTCAGCAATGCCCGACTCCAGTCGAACTCGAACCCTCAGCCTTTGGATTGCAGAGCGGCTGCGCTACCCACTTACCCACGGAGGTGCTCTGGTAAAAAAAACTGTAAAGTTGCGTTCCCCATTCTACAACCCTATTGTGGCCAGAGCACTCGTGATATGTTCCGGAAACGTTTTCTAAAGATTATATAAAGACTAGGTAGATGTACGCCAGACACCGTCTCTCGTAACAGGCTTCGCGATAGTTCGCGAAACACTGTTACGCTGCGACGGGCCTGCGTACATCTACCTAGGCCTGCGGCGCTGGCGAGCCTGCATGATTTAAGATTTACTCGATTTAGCCAGGGGGCTGCCACCCCCTGGACCCCCGCTTTTTTTTTATTACGAGCCTGCATGGTTTAAGATTTACTCATTTAAGCCAGGGGGCTGCCGCCCCCTGGACCCCCGCAGTTCTTTATTACGAGCCTGCATGATTTGAGATTTACTCATTTAAGCCACGGGGCTGCCGCCCCCTGGACCCCCGCTTTTCTTTATTTGAAATAGGTCAGGGGGCTTCCGCCCCCTGGACCCCCGCTCGCCTCTTTTCATTATGTTATCGTGCGAACAGACACACAGACACACAGACAGACAGACAGACAGACACACGGACATTGAACTTTTTTAGCACTCCAGTGGCGTAATAGGCTTCGCTGTCGCTCAGCCAAAAATAGGCCAGGGGGCTACCGCCCCGTGGACCCCCGCTTGCCTCTTTACATTTTGTTATCAATTTTCCAATTTTTACGAGAAGGGGCCGAGCGCCCAAACCAGTGGCGCCCACAATTTTTCCATGTACCGATGCAAAGCCCTCGTTGTACCGACCTTTTTCGGCCAAAATGTACCTTTTTTACAGTAGCCCTCCCTTATTTTCCCCCTCTATTTTTTTAAAAATGGCCCTACTTCGCTAAATATCTCAAGTTCCTTACCAGATAAAATTCTGGCCGTCTCATATTCGGATTTCTCGCAAAAAAACTGCACCAGAAACATCACTAGGGTTTTGCCCCTTTTGAGTTTAAGTGTGTGCTAAAATTTTTTTAAAAAAAGAAAAACTAAAAATGACCCCATTTCGCTAAATATCTCAAGTTCCTCACCAGTCCACTTTTGGTAATTTTGTGAGATTCAAATTTTTAGCACACCCTTAAACTCAAAAGGGGCAAAATCAAAGTGATGTTTCTGGCGCAGTTTTATGCAAGGAATGCGAATATGAGACGGCTAGAATTTTATCTGGTGAGGAACTTGAAATATTTAGTGAAATAGGGCCATTTTTTTAGTTATTTTGGGGGATTTAAATATTTTTGCACACACTTAAACTCAAAAGGGGCAAAATCCCAGTGATGTTTCTGGCACCTTTTTTGTTTTTTTTTTACAAGGAATCCGAATATGAGACGGCAAGAATTTTATCTGGAGAGGAACTTGAGATATTTAGCGAAATAGGGCCATTTTTGGTTATTTTGGGGGATTTAAATTTTTAGCACACACTTAAACTCCAAAGGGGCAAAATCCCAATAATGTTTCTGGTACAGTTTTTTGCGAGGAATCCGAATATGAGACGGCCAGAATTTTATCTGGTGAGGAACTTGAGATATTTAGCGAAATAGTGCCATTTTCGGTTATTTTAGGGGAATTTAACTTTTTAGCACACACTTAAACTCAAGAGGGGAAAAATCCCAGTGATGTTACTGCCACAGTTTTTTGCAAGGAATTCAAATATGAGACGGCCAGAATTTTATCTGGTGAGAAACTTGAGATATTTAGTGAAATAGTGCCATTTTTGGTTATTTTGGGGGATTTTAATTTTTAGAACACCCTTTAACTCAAAAGGGGCAAAATCCCAGGTATGGTTCTGGTGCAGTTTTTTGCGAGGAATCCGAATATGAGACGGCCAGAATTTTATCTGGTGAGGAACTTCGGATTTTCCGTGAAATGGGGCCATTTACGTGTATTTTGACACTTTTTTTGACGTTTTTGGCCCTTGGTGACTTTGATTGATGCCTGCGAATTTTCTTCGTGAAAGATACATCTTAAAACATCCAAATCTACCATTTCCAATCATAAAATATTATTTTCGCTTTTTTGCCCATTTCGTTACATTGTGCGGCTCAGGGCTCAGCAGCTCAGCACGCATGCGCCGGCAGCGGCAGCACAGCTCAACAGCGCAGCGCATGAGTGCCGCGCGGTCAAAGGGAGGCACAAGGCACTCTGGTACCCCATAGTCTCTCCCTCTCCTATATTTATGAGTGTTCGATTTTTGATTTTACCTTTCTGTTTTCTCTCCCTTTTCTTCCTTCTTCTCCCCTTTCCTCCTTTCTTTTTTCTCCTTTCTCCCTTCTCTCTCTCTTCCCTTCCTACCTCTTTTGTACATTTTTCCTTTAAATACCGCTCGGACGAGGGCAGGCACCCCGGCACCCCCTAGTCTCTCCTATTTATGAGTGTTTTATGCCTCTTTTCTCTCTTCCTTTTCCTTCTCCTTTTCGCCCTTTCTTTCCTTTCCCTTTTCTCCCTTTCTTTTTTCTCCTTTCTATCCTTTCTCCCTTTCCTTTCTCTCCCTTTCCTCTGTTGTACCTTTTATAGATTTGTACCGATTCGGCTGCATCGGTTGAACCGTAGTTCCGGCGCCACTGGCCCAAACCGTTCTCCGCGAAGCCAAACGGACAAAATTTTCACCCAAAAGGATCGGATCTCGACAAATTACCCTGGAAACGACACCCAGCATGCATTTTGACGACTTTTCGTCCACATTTATCGCTGTAGCGGCTTAACAGTAAGAGATAGAGCAAAACTAACGAACTCTTCGCCCCGAGGGTCGCATCTCGACAAATTACCCTGAAAACGACAACCAACATGCATTTTGACGACTTTTCGTCCACATTTACCGCTGTAGCGGCTAAACGGTAAGAGATAGAGCAAAACGGACGAAATTTTCGGTCAAAGGATCACAACTCGACGAGATATCCCTTGGGACACAATAAAATTTTGTAATTTTAAAAATCTTATTTTTTAAAAAAAATATAGATCAGTTTTTATCAGGGTCAATTTTTGAGCTAGAGTGTTCATATTTGAACTCGTCCGAGCTTTTTAGGCCAAGAAGCTTCAGTAAAAGTTTCAGGTCGATATCTTAACTCGTTCTCGAGTTATCGTGCGAACAGACACACAGACACACAGACACACAGACACACAGACAGACAGACAGACAGACAGACAGACAGACAGACGGACACTGAACTTTTTTAGCACTCCAGTGGCGTAATAGGCTTCGCTATCGCTCAGCCAATAATCTCTTACGCAGGATGTTCGGTCTTCGCTGGACCAACATGCTCAAGATAAAATAACACCAACCACTGGTTTCTTTCAATTAAAATTGATTCTTTAGTATAAATTTTCAATATTTTCTTGATGTGTTATGTTGTTTGGACACTTCCAAACGAAACATTTTCAAACTGGACTTAACAAATGTCCTGTTCATGTTAACTTCATTTATATGTCAGAAGTACAACCTACGTAGATTCGGGAGAGCTCATAAAATGTTTCCCGAATTCCTTTCTTTCATGGTTCGAAACGATTTAAACATTATACGTTCTACTATGATTAATGAATGAAAAACATTTCGCATTCATTTCGAAATCGATTACGGTAGAACGTTTCGCGAGCACCGACTAAAGAATAATTTGCGATCCGTCCGATCGAGATTAATTTCAGCGAGACGTTTAAGAAAGGTTTCTGGTACGAATAACTCAGATAGTCAAACTGAAACTTATCTTGAATTAATCCTGGTTAAATCCGAAACGTTCTATTCCCTACTGGGTAGCGGGTAGTTATAAAGAAAAACGTCGTCGCATCGCTGTCAGCACAAATTCCCGTACGTTTTGGTGCAAGTTGCAGAAGAAACGGATGAGCCCTTCACTAGTTATGTGCCTCCGGGCACTTTCGTTGTGCTTCGCAATTCAAGTACGATATATTTATTTAAACAAAGTCAGTGTGTACGAAGCGCCCTGGCTGATGCCCCCGAAGTAGCACCAGTCGTACTCTTACCAACAGGGTCGGGCTTGACCATCCAAAAATACGTACAGTCCGCACCGTGGTCGTGGTCTAGCGGTCCTAGGGTTTAAAGCTCACGCGCGCCTGTCAATCTAGAAAGGAAAGATTTTTTTATGGTCTTTGACCTATCCGCGATCAACGCCTGAGAAGCAGGCAGGTAGGCAACACCTCCCGGCACGGGCGTCGAGTGGGTGTGCCTACCTCGACTTAAGTTACACCGCCGGTAAAATAGGGGAAAGGAGTGTCGCGTCTCGTGGAAAAGACCAGATGATCAGGGTGTGCCGCGGCCGGTGCCCACCGTGCCCACGACCAGACAGCGGTGCTTGTATGGCATCAAAATCGCCAAGAAAATCGCCACTTTAACTTTTAACGGAAGTCGCCAAAAAAGTCGCCTGTCGCCAAACTGTCGGCAAACCGGACCAAAAGTCGCCAACTTGGCGACAAATCGCCAAGTCTGGCCACACGCACACATGGCTCCTTGAGCAGATAGGATAGTAGAGATGGTCGCGCCCTGGCGAGCCTAGCAGATAGGATACTGTTGCCAGGGGCGTAATTAGGCGCGTCGTAGAGGGGGGGGGGGGTGCAAATTGCCTACCTTCAGGGGTAAAATGTTCATTTTGGGGGGGCTGTTGCTTCGTTTTTTCCCCAGATATACCACGTGCATTTTCCAGCCGATTGTCAGTTTCTAGAACCGAAAACTGACTTCGGTATCGCTTTAAAAGTTCATTTTCAAAAAATTGAGGATTTGACCGCGGATTTGACTAACAACTGCTCATTACAGCATGTCATGTCGGGTGCTTCGCGCGATCTGTTCGATGATATGCACGGTCTACAATAGACCTCTTTTGAGCCCATCCGCGAGCGAAGCGAGAGCGAAGAAAAAAGACTTTATTTTTGACAAGTCCTCCTATGACAGCAAAAAGCACTTAGGGCGCATCGGGTTCACCTGTAAGTGCTTAAAGCTCGAACATACCGTGAGCGAAGCGAGCGAAAAAAATTCTAGTTCGTGGAGGCAACGAAATTTCATCCTTAATACCGAAGAAGGCGTTAGGTCGGAGTTCTCCCTGCAAATTTGGACTTTTCTCTGTTCACTGTAACTCAAAAGGCGACAAATTTGTGTTCTTTTGTGGCGACACATCGAAAAAGAAAATCCCATTTTTGTGACCTTTTTATCGGCGACATATGAATGTGTGACATTTTTCGGCGACAATTTTGTTTCCAAAAGCTTCGTATGTGTCACCGAAACGGAGACGCATGTGATCTTTTTCGGCGACACGCGGAGGTTTTGGCGACAAAATTGTCGCCGATACAACTGCTGCATTACAGCGTGTCACGTCGGATGCTTCGCGCGATCTGTTAGATGATGCACGCACTGTTAAAACCTTGCGAAGCAATGCTTTGTAATACAAAGCAAATGCTTTGTAAGCTGCGAAGCATTTGCTTTGTAATACAAAGCATTTCCTTCGTAGCTTACAAACAAAATGCTTCGTAAGGGCACGAATGCTTTGTATTACGAAGCAAATGCTTTGTAATACAAAGCAGCCAAATTCTTTGCAAGCTTACAAAGCATTTGCTTTGTAAGGTTATAACAGTGCGGTCTACAATAGACCCCTATTGAGCCCATCCGCGAGCGAAGCGAGCGCGAAAAAAATACACGGGACTTTATTTCTCACAAGTCCTCCAGCAAAACGCACTTCGGGCGTATTTTCCGGAATTTCTCTGACCACCATGAATTCTGGCTGCCAAACAGGCGTCCAATGCAAAATTTGGTTCCCTTCGGGGACCCGAGGGGAAATCACCCCCTCCCCCCCCCTCCCCTAATTACGCGCCTGACTGTTGCATGGACTCCGTGCCACACAGTGCAGATAGGATACTTTCATATCTTTAAAATTGACATGTTTTCCGATTTTTAACAAAAAAATGTAGAAAATGAAAAAGATTCACCGTATTGAAAAACATAGAGCGTGTTTAACTCAATACAACCCAAAAAGTCAGTTAGGCTAGTCTTTTGGGGTAGCGAAACAGATAGGCTAGTCTTTCGGGGCAGCGAAACAGATAGGCTAGTCTTTCGAGGCAGCGAAACAGATAGGCTAGTCTTTCGGGGCAGCGAAACAGATAGGCTATTGTTGCACGGAGGCGTCGAATGTACTCATACACACTAACAGCCTACTATTTTGTGCATAACTACGTACAGCTGTGCACATACGTAACTTACGCATAATATTCTTACATAATTACGCATAATATCGTGATTTTGTACATAAATTACGCATAATTTAGTATGTAATTATACACAAAATTGTACGTAGGTTACGTATGTGCACAATTGTACGTAGTTATGCACAAAATACTACATAGCCCGTTAGTGTGTACTGTAAAGTTGTATGAGACAAGTGTGTGCGTTGGCACTGATCGCACTGAAGATTGGCGCTCGATTTGAGCGCAGACTCGAAGTTTTCGAAAGGACTTTAAAGGTAGAGGTATTCTGAAATCCCTCATCAATGCACAATACTTCGGAGGGATTTGTGATTAGGACTTTAAAGCCATCATGCCATGCCAGTCGCCGGCCCAGCGCTTTGTTCAAAAACTACTAGATCAAACGAAAAATTACCTTAAATTGCGTCATAATAAATGTGAACCGAGGGGGTGTGCACTCGCGTAATAGTCGGATCACTCTATCCGTAATAAAGGCGTAATATAGTGTGCGAAATAGAAACGAAATGGCCAAAATTCTCCACATTTTACTCATTTTTGGGACGTTTTAGGCTGTTTTTGCCCGTTTTATCCTGACTTTGACCTAATCTGTAAATTTTCGGAGGGTTATGCAGCGTAATAGACGCAATATTCGGGTCGCAGATTTTAAGAATGAATACCCCCTCAATGTGAACAGTCTAAACATATGGTCAAAACTAATCTGGGTTCAATTTTTGAAGCGATCAGTTTTCCTGTGGTAATCCCAATTTACGGTCGGTCGAAAGTTTAAGATCAAAGTCGTAAATTTACGACATTCTCCACTTCGAAACGAACTGCTAAGAAATAGTGATCACATCGACAAAAGTCGTATATTGAAAGTGTTGTTTGAGAACAGGGGCGTTTTAAGGTCTGATCGGCAGGGGCCCTACAGGTTGCCTATATACAGGGATTTTGTAGCACAATTGCCCCCCCCCCCCTCGCCCCCTTTAAATCGCGCATGATTGAGAACGACATTATTGTTCTCGAAAATGTCGTCGATTTACGAGTAGGGGAGAGTGGGGCACATTGGTCCGTTTTTTTTTCTTTTGGTTCCCTACGCCGCATGTGATGACCCCAAAAAAAGTTTTTTGTGCCAAGTCTTAGTTTGTACATTACTTTACCTTAGAAAACCATCCCCAACATTTTTCCGACCATGCAAGCTGAGATAAACCGAAAACCCAAGAGGCCTGCAAGTGGACCAATCTGCCCCGGGCCGGGGCACATTGGTCCGACCTATGGGGCACATTGGGCCAAGCTGGAAAAAATGGCCAGAACCGTTATCTACGCCACTTAATGATGTGTTGAGTGATACTCTGTGATAAAGGAAGTCGAATTTGTCAAAAAAAGTAATTTCAGTTAGGTACTTCGTACTCTTGTATTTGTACTTTAACAAAAGTAGGCTAATCAAAAATAAAATTCTGCTAACTAATTAAAACAGTAAAAACAGTTAAGAATATTTTTTATAAATGTCAGAAAATGAAACCATAAGAAAACCTAACCTAGCATTTGTCACAACACTTCCTGAAATATCAAAATTTGCAATTTTAATGGATACTGTTAGATTGGCACAATGTGCCCCGTAAAAAAGCGGCCCAACCTGCCCCAAGTGTAGCAGATAAATTCAAATGCTTCTAGAATGCAAGTAGTTGTTTCTAGCCCATTCAAAACTATATTCAATTTAAAGGTAAGTGATCAGGCTTTCGTTTTAAAAAGGTGCCGTGATTAAAATATAGTGTTGTATACCCCTAAACGAGATGGTTGTAGAGTAGAAACATTTTACTTTTACCTGTTTTATGGGGTATTCAATACTTCACCCCTGGCCATTTGGATTGCGACCGTTGACGAACGGCGGACTCTTCGGAAAAATAGTCGGGTAGGTGATAGCTTCTTCCACTGTCCGAGTGGTGGCGCTGCGGTCGCTCTAACCTCGCGAAATTCGAAATGGACCAATGTGCCCCATGGACCAATGTGCCCCACTCTCCCCTATTCTTAACAGTGAGCGTTCCCCTAATAGAAAACGAAATCCGTACTTTGCCCCTAAGCAGGTCCGAAGCAGTTCCTCGAATTTTGGGAGAACTGAAAGGGGATTTCGCTGCTTTTGAAATCCCTCCGAAGTCCTTTTCGAGCAACGGAATCCCTCTGAAGTCCCTCCTCTCTCGGATCCATATTTTTACACCGTTCACAGAACATGTAGAAAAACGCACTCTAAGTCATTTTAAGCGCGTCATACATCGGAGGGGCCGTAGATACAGTCTGAATACATATATGAACATGTGATCACATTCTGCAAGTGGACTGAGACAGATAGGCGCTCTGCAGCCCTTCAGTTGAGACTGGAGCGTGGCAAAGGAGGGACTTCTGAGGGACTTCAGAAGGACTTCAGAGGGACTCCGGAGGCAAAGAATCGTCGAAATCCCTGTCCTTCTTTGCCCCTTTTTGGAACTCTAGGGGAACTTCGCATAGGCTTTTCTTAACTGAATGTAACACTGAAGGCAGATGGTGCAGGAGCTGAAGATGGGCAGACTTCTGAATCTCAACCTGCCACCTGGAAAAGTAAAATGCCTCCTTTCTTTTCTTTTGTTCTCTACTCAAGAGTACACTGTAAATATGAGAGTCATGTTTCTGACTGATATAATGAGCGAGGCATATAACATCGCCCTAAAGGAGTGAGGAAATTCTATATCGCTCATTTGGAGTGATAAGCCTCGCTCAAATCGAGCGAGATCACTAGATATCGCTCGTTTTGAGTCATAGAAGCGACTCAAGAGGAGTGATATTTAATAATATGACTCCCCAGGAGTGACAAAATTTGGGTCACCAATCTCGCTCTCCTGAGAGCGAGATTTCTCACTCCTCGATTTACAGTGTACTTCCTGCGCCTTCATTTAATACCGGACATTTTCTCCACTTTTATGTAGGTGTCAGTGCCAAGTGAAGAAGCCAAAAAGGAGCGTGGGAGTATTCTCATTCACAAAGAAGTTCCATGTATCCCACTTTCGAATGCATTGAGGGTGTTTGGAGTGGACAAGGAGTGTGGTTCCATGAAGCTGTGCTACAACAACCCTAAAAGGACAACATTAGAAGATGCTCTAAAAAAAATTTGACGCAGATGGTAGGGACAGTAGGACCATGGATGTTAAATTTGAAAGTGAGCCAGTCAGTGAAGCAATGGTGCTGTCAAGTTCTGAGGACGAGGAACCCACTCCAGAGAAGGACTTTACCGGACTTTAACATGTACACATATTCTGTAAGAATGATAAGTTGATGTAACTCACTCACTTAAATCGTTTGATACATGCAACTAAATAAAATTCATTGTTTTTAGCTGCAGGAAGTTTGTAATTTGGCCCATGATACTGACCGGACTGAAGTTGGCCAGGAAAATTTCCTGGCCAGGATTTCATAGTCAGCTCATACGGTCAGCGGCATGTCACTGATAAGACATGAATGTGCTGCCTCGGGGGGAGGGGGGGGGGGGGCCTTAATGATCAGGTATGTATTAGAGGTGAGAAAAGTCATCCGCTCCGGACCCGCCTGACCCGCCGCTCGGCTACCGGGCTGCCTCCACAGTGAGACGCACACTTCGCACGTAGCCGACCGGTGCGGATCGAGACGGATGCCTCGGGTCAGTCTGACCCGGCCGGTCCGCCCGGGCCCGCACGACGACACACCGGCGGCTGGCGACTACCGAGGCTGTGGCGGCGCGTTGCGTGCTCGGCACTGCGCGCTGCGGCGTAGGCTGGCCCAAAAACCAGGGTCAGGACTCAGATTTTGCTCATCGGTGGTTTTTCTGAAAGACAAAATGATGCTGAATACGGTGCTTTTTGTCCGGGCGCTCTGCGATGTCGGGAACCCACCGCGCATCGGCGTTAAAGATTTGGGCCCGCGCGGGGTCCGAGCGGGGCGGCGGCGCGCGGACGGCTGTAGCGGCGGCGGCGCGCGGCGCAGGTGAGTCATATTCACATCAAATGTAACCTAGGGGGCCCTCTTTCGAACACCACCTGCCGGTGGCCGTGCGCCGTGTGGTTCGACCTGGCGAGCGAGTTAAAGCCCCCGGGAGGAGTTAGGCCCTACGGAGACCAACGTTCATATTTTCGAGGTGTGTGCAGCACAGAACTCTTCCTTAGCGTCCTATACATCGGCTCGAACCGCCAAAGTTATTTAGCCCCACCGGCAACCCACTAAAAAACGGGATGTTTTGCCTGCGCGCTAGCGGGCGGCGCTCGGCGACTGTTTGAATCGCGCGCGCCGCCTGGCCCGGCCGACTGGTGGGGGGAGCCCTCCCCGCCGCTCACGGTCGCCGACCGTAGCTGCGTCCAGATAATGTGTGTCTTGGGTGTCTTGATAGGGCCAGACACCCAAGGCACCCAAGACACGCATTATCTGGACGCAGCTACGGTCGGCGACCGTGAGCGGCGGGGAGGGCTCCCCCCACCAGTCGGCCGGGCCAGGCGGCGCGCGCGATTCAAACAGTCGCCGAGCGCCGCCCGCTAGCGCGCAGGCAAAACATCCCGTTTTTTAGTGGGTTGCCGGTGGGGCTAAATAACTTTGGCGGTTCGAGCCGATGTATAGGACGCTAAGGAAGAGTTCTGTGCTGCACACACCTCGAAAATATGAACGTTGGTCTCCGTAGGGCCTAACTCCTCCCGGGGGCTTTAACTCGCTCGCCACGTCGAACCACACGGCGCACGGCCACCGGGCAGGTGGTGTTCGAAAGAGGGCCCCCTAGGTTACATTTGATGTGAATATGACTCACCTGCGCCGCGCGCCGCCGCCGCTACAGCCGTCCGCGCGCCGCCGCCCCGCTCGGACCCCGCGCGGGCCCAAATCTTTAACGCCGATGCGCGGTGGGTTCCCGACATCGCAGAGCGCCCGGACAAAAAGCACTGTATTCAGCATCGTATTACCTTTCAAAAAAAACACCGATGGAGTTTTCGATTTTTTTTTGTGCCAGCCTACTGCGGCGCGCCCAGCCCGGCCGCCGCGCCGGGTCAGGCGGGTCAGGTCGTCCCGGGTCCGGCGGATCGGGTCGAGTCGGGTCGGGTCTCTCGAGTCGGGTTGGGCCGAGTCAAAAATCTAGCGCTTCGGGTCGGCTCGGGTCACTTTCGGGTCACTTTTCTCACCTCTGGTATGTATGACATTTTGCAGTATCCTACACATTATTATACTATGGCAGTAGACGTGCGGACGGCACTGTAGTTCTGAGGAACGAATTCTGTAAATGGAACAATGAGGGACGGTTTCAACCCAACCGCCCTCTTTTTTTTTTTTTAACCAACGGGGGGGCAGGGGAGGGGGGGAAGGGGCGGGGGGGGGGGTGGCTGGGGCGTGGGTGGGGGGGGGGTGGGGGGTGTGCTGGGGTTGGGTGTTAGGGGGGGGTTTGTTTGGTTGGGTTGGTTTGTTTGCGGTTTGTGGTGTTTAAGTTAAAGACAGAGGGAGTAGAAGAATATATTTATTCGTGAAGTGCGAAGCGTGCCCCGTTCAGGGGGTTGGCGTAGTACATGAGGATTAGGAGGGTCTTATTAGGATGACGTGGGGAGTAAAAGAAAAGAGTGGAGTTGTTGTGGTTAGATAATACAACAAGTGCTATTAGTGAGAGTTATGGATCTGGGAGAATGGAAATAGAAGAGAGAGCGTACGGGAAGTGGAGAGTTAAACTAGAAACCAGGAAAAAATGTGGTTCGGGGTTGTGGTTGTGATTTTGTAGGCAAACCTTCAAGTCAGTCAGTCAATTACGGAGGAAAAAGGGGGGGGGGATAGAGAGCAGAGAGGGACATGGGAAGTAGGAGGCAGGAAACATCTTTGTAGGAGGAGGGGGGGCAAGCCACAATTACCCTTGCCGGTTCGGTGTGAAGTGGTAGGTGTCGAAAGACGCCAAATTTTTGGCATTCATGAAAAACACAGTAATTGGCGAAAAACGCCAAAATTTGACATCGAACGATGCCATTTTTTGGCGTCTCGTGAACACCAGAAATTTGGCGTCTTTTGATGCTAACAGTTTACAGTACTGGTCCCCGAACCCACCGAAAGACATTCTAGGCGCAGCACCACTATAGCACAGGTATGATAAGCACCCCCTCGGAGAGTCCTCCTGAAGTCAGAAGTCCAATACAACCCGATGGGATCGCCTCCAAAATGCGGTTGTCCTGTGCGGGGACATCTGGACACCCATCCAACCTAACCTAAACCACCTGTCCATGCAAATTATTATATTTTTTATTGTTTTTTTTTGAATATAAATAAAATAAAGTAATAAGCGCGAGGGAAATTTGGTGCTGGTGTTGCCCTACAGGAGATAGCGGATTTTTATTTTTTTTTACTGCGCCGAGGCGGGTAGGCAACCTATTGCGCACTGCGCCGTAATTCGGGCAGAACTCCCCGCCCCCTCCCCAGACCGCTGCAGTCTTGGTGGAATCCCCTTCGCGACGCGCGCCGCTGTTCAAGCAACTGCATTTACTGGCCGGCCCCGGCCCTGCAGATAGGCGCTGTCGCGCTGGCCAGGTAGCGCCGCAATTCGGAGTGGTGCCCCCCCCCCTCTCACCCCCTCTATTTTACCCTGCCTGACCCATCCGAGATCAGGGGCTAAGTATCATTTACATGTTTAGAAAGAAAGCACCTGCATCACATGCTGACAGTCCCCACCTCTCTCTCCTCACTACCTCTCATTCCTTATCCTTCTGAATTAAGTTTGCCCTCAAACCAACTCACATCAATCCATAGTTAGCCAGCGATGGGTCACTTAAAATACGCTGCAAACCTAACAGTCAACTTAGTACACTGTTCCTAATATGTACTTCAAGGCACGCATTAGAAAGTGCATGCCTTGCCATGCAGTTGGAAACGTGTACTTACTATAGCACTATGCCATAGCAGCCATGTACTTCCAAGTGCATACCATGGCAGGCATGCACTTCCTAATGCATACTTTGAAGTGCACATTAGGATCAGTGTACAAAGTTGACTGTTGGTTTTGCAGTGTATGATTTAAAAAGACATTGCAAGTAATATTGTAACAGAGGCCAGTAACTTTAAAATACAAGCAAGACATTCACAAAGATACTCGGGACCTTTAAATGATGAGGCGTATTTATTTTGAAATGAATGTCAAC
>JAHWGI010001062.1:0-153324 GCA_029379305.1 Frankliniella fusca | reverse complement strand
GCTCATCGCACACGGACACGCGCGTCATCACGTGAGAGGCACGAAAGTAATTTACGCATATGCGAGGCAAATCACGTCGGGTATTCCGCTAAACGAGAATAAAGAGAAATCTGGTAAGCGCAGTCTGCGTTTCCCCAGAGCAATCTATGAGTAATCGGGGGTAATCTAGAGTATCCGAAAGGGAATCTCGGCGGTAATTTTTTTTCACGGCAATTTTTGACAGTCGGTATTCCTATTTCATCTCCAAGGAAAATGACGTATGATGCATGACAACTAATATAGAGCTCACAAGTTGCGCAGGAAACATGTTACACTCTTTCTCTTGTTTTCTTATTTAAAACAATAATTGAATTCCTTATCGGAAGTACCAATGAGTGGGGCACGGGAGGGCTAGCATGCAACACGTTTAAACTTGAACAGCTTTTTCCTTCTTGTGGCCATGGGATCCACGTGGTTACCCACGCCACGCGAGGGGATCTCGGAGGATTTTGTGCTGGGAGCTCTCAAGTTAAAACCCGTACGTACGTGCGTGCGTGCGTTCGCGACTCTGGCTGGCGATAGCGCCACCCCACAAAGCCGAGTGCCGGGTGGTGCTGAGTTCAACTTTCACGATAAGAAGATAAAGAAGTTCCAGGATGGCCGCCGTGGAACATAACAAACCTTCAACTGTTCGCCGTTGAAGGTAGTATAGGCAACCCATTCGACGCCAGGTTCCAGCAGCGCGTTTGAGTCAAAACCGTGAAAAAGCTGGCTGGGGTTGCACTAGAGTCCGCCTGCACAGCCCCCGTCAATTTGGAGCAAATTTCATTTTGGACCAAAATCCCGAAAAATGCAAAGGCTATAGCCTTTGGAATTTCACCAAAAATCGAAAGTCTCAGATCACGCCCTAATACACAGGGAAAATTCTTTTCGTATTGTAAAACATGTTTCAGTCGCCAGAAGAACGATACCGGTCTTGGTTAGGGAGAAATTCGCTTTTCAAGCGATTAAAAATAAATTGTTCAATGTGCGCCTTTTATATAGGCAACCCATTCGACGCCAGGTTCCAGCAGCGCGTTTGAGTCAAAACCGTGAAAAAGCGGGCTGGGGTTGCACTAGAGTCCGCCTGCACAGCCCCCGTCAATTTGGAGCAAATTTCATTTTGGACCAAAATCCCGAAAAATGCAAAGGCTATAGCCTTTGGAATTTCACCAAAAATCGAAAGTCTCAGATCACGCCCTAATACACAGGGAAAATTCTTTTCGTATTGTAAAACATGTTTCAGTCGCCAGAAGAACGATACCGGTCTTGGTTAGGGAGAAATTCGCTTTTCAAGCGATTAAAAATAAATTGTTCAATGTGCGCCTTTTATATAGGCAACCCATTCGACGCCAGGTTCCAGCAGCGCGTTTGAGTCAAAACCGTGAAAAAGCGGGCTGGGGTTGCACTAGAGTCCGCCTGCACAGCCCCCGTCAATTTGGAGCAAATTTCATTTTGGACCAAAATCCCGAAAAATGCAAAGGCTATAGCCTTTGGAATTTCACCAAAAATCGAAAGTCTCAGATCACGCCCTAATTCACAGGGAAAATTCTTTTCGTATTGTAAAACATGTTTCAGTCGCCAGAAGAACGATACCGGTCTTGGTTAGGGAGAAATTCGCTTTTCAAGCGATTAAAAATAAATTGTTCAATGTGCGCCTTTTATATAGGCAACCCATTCGACGCCAGGTTCCAGCAGCGCGTTTGAGTCAAAACCGTGAAAAAGCGGGCTGGGGTTGCACTAGAGTCCGCCTGCACAGCCCCCGTCAATTTGGAGCAAATTTCATTTTGGACCAAAATCCCGAAAAATGCAAAGGCTATAGCCTTTGGAATTTCACCAAAAATCGAAAGTCTCAGATCACGCCCTAATTCACAGGGAAAATTCTTTTCGTATTGTAAAACATGTTTCAGTCGCCAGAAGAACGATACCGGTCTTGGTTAGGGAGAAATTCGCTTTTCAAGCGATTAAAAATAAATTGTTCAATGTGCGCCTTTTATATAGGCAACCCATTCGACGCCAGGTTCCAGCAGCGCGTTTGAGTCAAAACCGTGAAAAAGCGGGCTGGGGTTGCACTAGAGTCCGCCTGCACAGCCCCCGTCAATTTGGAGCAAATTTCATTTTGGACCAAAATCCCGAAAAATGCAAAGGCTATAGCCTTTGGAATTTCACCAAAAATCGAAAGTCTCAGATCACGCCCTAATTCACAGGGAAAATTCTTTTCGTATTGTAAAACATGTTTCAGTCGCCAGAAGAACGATACCGGTCTTGGTTAGGGAGAAATTCGCTTTTCAAGCGATTAAAAATAAATTGTTCAATGTGCGCCTTTTATATAGGCAACCCATTCGACGCCAGGTTCCAGCAGCGCGTTTGAGTCAAAACCGTGAAAAAGCGGGCTGGGGTTGCACTAGAGTCCGCCTGCACAGCCCCCGTCAATTTGGAGCAAATTTCAGGAGACCCCCGCCACAGCCCCGACCGACCGGGCACCCCCCAGGCCGACCTCCAACGGCCCGAACACGTGACGTGAGTCAAGAGAAAACACACGGGACCCCGAACGAGTACCGTCGAGAGCCGACCCGGAGGCCGCCCACCAGAAACCACCGCAGAAAGCCCCGCAAGGACACCCCCGGGACCCCCGGGTAGGGCTGGGCGGTATTTCAATATATTGGGGACCAATACCAATAATGAAAAATATTGATAGATCAATATAGAAATTTTGGGAGGCACCAATACCAATATTTGTTATTGGTACCAATAACCAATATTCGTTATTGGTACCAATAACCAATATTCGTTATTGGTACCAATAACAAATATGGGTATCAAAAACCAATATTGGTTATTGGTACCAATAACAAATATTGGTATCAATGACTGTCTGAAATGAATGAATGTCTGAAAGGGTATTCAGTACATCAGGAGATGTGATAACGGATACCCGGTCTTCTCTGCCGGGAAGTAACTCAGAGATGCTTATCTTTTGTGCAAAATATAGTTTATACATGCCTGTTCCGAAATAGTGTAGTTAAATTGTTAAATTGACAGGTAATAAATTTTGATTACTCAAAATGGCAGTCATTAGTTGTTTTCACTTCATTTAATATCACGTCTATATCCTACTCCAATGTTTTCAATAATGCAATATTTCAATAACAATATCTTCATTTTTTCAATATTTCAATACATCAATATTTTCAATAAATCAATATTTTCACTAAATCAATATTTTCAATACATCAATATTTTCAATATATCAAAACACCAATACCAAATATTGGTATTGGTCGTGTTTCCAATATAAAAAAAATATTGGTAATTGGTATTGAAAAAAAAAATACCGCCCAGCCCTACCCCCGGGGAGCGCGACCGTGAGGGACCCGAACCACCCACCGGAAAGACGGGCCCTGCGGGCCCAGCGCCGCATTTCCCCTGCAGCCGGCCGCAGGTGCTGCCGCGCAGGTGCAGCAGAGAGCAGGCCGCCCGCGTCCTGAAGCAGTCCAACTCCGAGATGAAGGGGGTCGCGGGCAGGGCCGCCCGGGAGCATGAGCGGGACGACACCGTGGAGCCGGAGACTGAGGACAGCACGGCCGAGGAGAGCCGAGGCGTGCGCGGGTAGAAAATGCCCTAGTGGCCACACCAACCAGAGCAGGGCCCTGCGGGAAACGGACTAACAGGGTAAGCAGGCCAACACTAGAAGGGAAGCAAAAGCGAGAGCAGGCAAGGGCAGGGAGAGCAGAAGAGAGTAAAGAGAGCAGAAAGCAGCACAGAGGGCAGAAAGAGAAAGAGAGAGCAGAAAACAGCGGAGAGAGCAGAAAGGAGCAGAGAGAGCAGAAGAGAGCGGAAATAGCGGGAAGGGGCGGAGAAGGCAGAAAAGAACAGAGCATAGCCTAGCCGGAGAACGCGTTCAGACGTATTAGCAGAGGAAGGAGACTGGCGGCAATACATGCACACTGAACCCCCAACCCCTCCCAGGCGGGGGGCACGAGGAGCCTCGCCAAGACCCAGGTGGGCTAGCCCCACCCAGGCCGCCCCCACCCCTTTACAATACAAGATGACTTATAAATGGTGTAGGTTGGGTAGAAATAAGATCACCTGAGAAAAGAACAACTCTTTATGTATAAATGGTTTATGAAACATGATAGTCTTTAGATCTGAAATGATTATCAGCTATCAAATTTGTTTAAGCCGTTATCACAAACACAATATCATGTAGCGATCACCCTATTACTGACTAGAGTGGGAAACAAATTCAAAAGCCAGAGAGACAGATTTTGCACACAGTAAATTCATTGTGACTTCTAGCAACTCCTCTCTTGTGGCATTCTTCTAAGTTAGTTCATAAAGATGACTGAGAAGGGGCAAAAGGGAGTAATAGAGAGATGAAACAGCATCGGAGTCCCTATAAAGTGTTGGATCCTCTACTGTACTGGAAACTACATCAACACATCATTTTAAAAACAGTGCCAGTAACAGGTCTAAAAACCATGATGAAGGCTATTCAGAAGAGTTGGCTAAACAATCAGCTCTTAAATTGCCTGCATCTTTTGACAAATGTTCAAAATGTATTATAGATTCCTCAAAAGCACATTTAAAATTATGTATGCTGGCTTGCCAAGGGCATTTTCCAGTCCAGTAACCATGAGCAATCTAACCATCTCCTAAAATGCGACAACAGGAAGAAAATTTCAGGCTTGAAATTATTTACAGCTTAAACTGAAAGATGAAACACAGCCAATGATCCTACATTAATATTTGTAGGAGCAAATAAACTGCAGAAACTATTTCCTGTTTTTTTTTAGATATTAATTGATATACTGGGCAAGCCAGCGAAAACCTTCACCATAACCTTGGCGCTTGAGCACAGAACACATGAAAAGTTCGAGTGGTCTTCCTCGAATTTCTGATCTTGGAATCTTGCCCTAAAAAGAAAAGAGGAAATTTATTATGAACAGGTTAGAGAATGGAAGAATATTGTGTCTTTCTCTTAAAAAACAGAAAACGTACTTTCCCAGTTGTACTATGGAGGCCAAAACATCCTCTAAGTTCTTCTTCAGAGCATGCTTCTGGTCTGTCGATCTTGTTTCCAAGTACTAGAACAGGACAGTTTGCAAGTGTTTCATCTGTAAGGAGAGCATCAAGCTCAACTTTACTCTCTAGCAAGCGCGAGCGATCACACGCGTCCACTAAAAACACCATTGCATCAACTGCTGGGAAATAGTCCCGCCAAACTCGGCGTGCTGAAAGAAATTAAGAAAAATAAGTAAAATTATTTTGAGTTAATTATGATATACACATGACAACAAAATCATAAGCTTGCCTTGTTGATGTCCACCCAGATCAAATGTGGTAAATTTCATGTTTCCTATAGATAGTTCTTCGGATGCTGAAAAAATATACATTTCCATTACAGGTGAGAAATGAGAAGATTAACTTAAAATGCACACATACAAAACTAAAACTTAGGGTCAGGGTGGGAAATTTTGAGACATTTCATCTTTTAATGCTTTGCCTGCTTTTGCTTGTATTTCTTGCAGTCAAAACTAACAGCCTGGTCAAAACGTGTTATAACCAGGGTATCGGTCAAAATAAAAATTTTAAAAAGGATTATTGTTTACAGTCTTAAAATTTTACAATGAGAAGACAGCTTTGAAAGCCTGAAATTTGTTTGATTCTACATGCTGTCCACATCGTAAAATAAAAACTTGCTGTCAGACTACTTAGCCCTATATAAGTGATTGGACTCAAATATAATAATATGGAAATAAAATGACTCTTCTACCGCCTGTACTTCCCAACTAAACTAGACGCATGATTATCATTTCTTCAAGCCAATGAACGACTCTTCCTTTACCTTTGAGTTTTCTCACAACACCCTACCCTGACCATTCTTCGAAAAAAAAATTTGACGTCATACTTGGGTGTAGAGTTGGCACATGCTGAGCAAGACGATCATCTTTGAGCATGTGCAAGAGGGTGGTCTTGCCAGCATTGTCAAGACCCAGGAAAAGCAATTTCCCTGACTTGCTGTAAAGTCCTGGATAAAGAAAGAAAAACGTTTTATTGAACATCAATTCAAGAAATGCTTCATTTCACGAAGCTCACATTTTTCTCTGTAAAGTCTTACCTAAGTAGCCAAGCACTCCAGTAATCCAGTCCCAAAGAAACATTTTTTGCTAGCTAAAATGGAACAGAAAAAGAAAAGAAGAGGTTTGAGAAAGTTATGGGTCTTTTAATCACAACATTATCGAAAAAAACTATGGCTTCAAGTGACAATAGGAAAATTTAAGTTCCACTTCAAAGGATCTGAGCGAAGTGCACGAAACAGACTTATTGCGAAAAAGCTTTCAAATTCCGGAAATAGATTTAGACGCACTTAACCCTGACGGTCTATGAATAACACCTCACGAGAGAAAATACAACTATAGAAGCTAAATACGTGCTCTAGTGTGCACAGCAGAAAACTACGAGAGCGAAAAGGGTGAAAACTTACATGAAGGTAACTATGTCAGCACTAAAATCCGCTACTGCTAACAATGCCAGTCATCATTCTCTCCTCGCATGTACTAGTGTACGCAACGCACCGCAACACTGTACCAACTAAAGAAGAAGAAAGGAAGACGCGCGAAAGCAGAAGACGCGACGCAAACCAGCAAGAACGTGCAGTTACAAAAACATAGGACTAGACCAACGATAAATCGATAATTTTTAATTGAAAAATGTTTGTTTTATAACTGATGTAGGTGATGTAGGCTTCAAAATGAGATATACCAATAGGTTATATTTGTCGACTCACCTGCACTCTTTGTAAAGTGCTGCCTCTAAGATCAAGGTCCATAACAAGTTCACATACGTGCCAAAAAGCAGGCATAAAGATCAAGACATGGCAACACCAAACCTAAGGCATATAGGGAGTTAAAAGAAAGCAGGCAAGCGCATAAAACGACCCAGAAAAATATTTTCTCTTTTATATTTATTTCAATGTCATCTAAACTCAAACAGTCACATTAAGATATCATACTTTGATTCTTGCTAAAAATAACAACATCTATTTTATGAAATTCATAACATAGCAAATCATCTCAAAAATAAGTTCATAATCAATGGTGGTCACAATACATAAGCCACTCATCTCTAACAACGTTGTAGGAACAAATAAAACAGTAGAATACAAATAAAGAAACAAACAAAAAAATTAAAATCAAATCTTACACATGTAGAGAAATAACACAGCAGCTGAACTTCCTGCAAATTAGCTTGCATTCAGACAGAAATACATATGTAAAAGACTAAAAAAATACTCCCAATAAAAATGTTGGACCTGCTGGACCACCTAATAATTTAGTTTTTGACTTTGACTAGTCATTTCTCACTGGGGTATAGGCTAGTTAACATTGAAAAAAATCAAATAAATAAAGCACAATGCCATAGCAAAACAGACAAAGGAGGAACAGCTAGTGATGAGTGGCACACCTCAAGAAAAATGAGTCAGAACCTCTCTCAAGACTTCAGCCGCATTAAAATGGATGAATAATTCAACATTACTAAAAAAAAATATTCAGATTGATTCAAAAGAACAGCCTATGACATACAGGACAAAAGGTCACCACGCTTATTTAATAAGAGCTAAGCTCAAGTCATGATGAAGACTACGGAAACCAACATCTCGAATAATTCCTGTAGCCCCTTCATAATAAAAAAAGGTCCTAGTACCAAACTGAAGTGAAAGATTTTTTAAATCACATCAAATAAGAATTTTTCTCTTGTTTCTTCCTTTTTTCAAGATAATTCAAGAGTAATAAAAGTATCAGAGGAAGATAAAAAGCTTTAGGTACAAGAGACAATTCAAAGAGGGAAAAAAAAAGGACGGTGTAAGACCTTGGACCCACTATTTGTTTTTACAAAAATACTGCAACAGACATAAGAAATCCCAAAACCGTTGAGCAAAATGAAACAGACCACATACAACAGCTGTAATTTGGTTAGTTCACAGAGGCTGGACCTAATCAGTAAAGAACAGTCCTGTAGCTCTCCACAGACCAGAAATAAACAAATGTTAAGTTTAAAGTCTAACTGAAAACCTATCTCTTGAATGCACTCACAACCAGGCATAACCCACGTATGTGTGTGAGAGATGTCAGATAATAGGGCAGGAGTACACTTGAGACCTGCATATTTGGAAGAAGCTCTGTGTCCATCTTTCTCTTTCAAGTATTAGGTATATAACCATCAACATTCAACTCTAACATTCTTCAGATGGTTCAGTTCCAAAATATCTATCCCCAAAGTTACCAATTCCAGGTAAAACATAAAACTTTTCATTTATCTCTTTGTCCAAGGCAGATGTGACAATTTGAACATTGGGAAAAGCATAAGCTATTGAATGAACACCTGTAAGGAAGTGTAAAAATATAAAAAGGGATCTTTCAGTTTGCTATTATGTGTGCAATTCTACATTGTTACTCAGAAATTTGATACATACCAGATTCAGCCATGAGCAATGACACAACTAAAATATTTTCTTCAAGAACATCATGATCAAGCAAAACCCTTATGGCCATCATTGCTGCCGCCCCTGTGGCTACTGTAGCATCCATCAAGACAACTTTATAGTCTTTAATATCTTTAGGTAGTCTTAAATAGTAAAGCTGGAAAGTAATTGATCTAAATTAATACTAATATTAAGTTATTTAATCAATATTGTTATTATTATAAGAGCTTTGGGTCTGAATACACCAAACTGATCAGTATACTGTAATATTATGAGCTGTAGACATATACCTCTGGCTCTCCAGTGTCAAAATTAGTTTGGATCAAGATCTTTCCAATCCGTATGTCTTTGCAGACATCACAAACAGCCTGCTCCATCGTCTCACCCGCACGCAATATTGAAACACCACATATTTTTTCACTAGCACATCTTTTGCCATCATAAAGTACACCTTGAGGTGTTTCCACAATGACCTCCTACCCAAATCAGGAAATTTAAAAATTGAGTTCAAAAGCAGATTTATTCAATGTGAGACACAGAATTCTCAAGTCTTACCTTGAATGGCAGTAGAGATAAAGCATATTCAATGACAAGACGGATGAGTCTTTTGGAATAAAATATAAACTCATCTCGGGGTGTTTCTTTATTACGTATTAGTGTGTGTAGGCCACAAATTTGGGGAGTTGATGGTAACAAGTGCAATGAGTCTGGTAATGGTTGACCGATGTAAGAATGTGCAAGCTTCTCTCTCAATTTGAATCCTCGCTGAAAAGTAAAAGCAAGATCAAATCATTGTATGGTGTGAGGAAAATGTTTATCACAAATCTAAATACAACGTGGTACCTTCTGAAGCTGGGTATGAACATGATGAACAATGAGCTCGATTGCCACGGTGTTATCTCCACCTCTAGGTACAATGATATCGGCGTGGACCATTGATGGTGCAATGTAATGAAGAAACGCAGGTTTCACCATGTTACAATACTGTTTTAGAACTCCCTCAAGATCTCTACCTCTTTGAGATATATCACGGCGCAGCCTCCTTGCCAGCCTTACATCAGCATCTGTATCTACAAACAACTTCATGTCTAGCATCTACGGGAGAAAATCATAAATGTAAAATAATAATAATATATAATAATAATAATAATAATAATAATAATAATAATAATAATAATAATAATAATAATGTTAATAATATAGAAAGAAAAAAAAGAGTATTTTTTAAAAATTTTGTGATCTCTTACACATACCTTCAAAACCTCAGCATTGTAGAAGGTCAAAATACCTTCAAATATAATAACATTGGCCCCATACATTGTTTTCTGCAAGAGTAGCCCTCAATAAAGTCAGTAACTTCTATTATTTTATTATGATCAATAGTTGTGGGGTGAACAAACCGTTCTGTTTTCTCTTGAGTGAGTGACGAAGTTGTAAATAGGAACTTCAACTTTTTTGCCCTCCTTGAGCCTTTGCAGAGTTTCAGCCAAGAGTTCAAAATCAAATGCATCAGGATGGTCAAAATTGTATTCATTTATGGCAGCTTGATCATGTTGCTTTTCATTGAGAACCTGAAAAAAAATTAAGATTGACTCCAAGCAGCTAGATAGCAAAACAGAAAGCTAGGGAAAACTTATGGTGCATAGTCCAATATGGACACTTAATCATCACCTTATAAAATGAGTCCATACTAAGTAAAGTAACCCACGGAACATCAAGAGATTCAATAATTTTTTCAGCAACAGTTGTTTTACCTGAAGCACTCCCACCACAAATTCCTGGGTAATCGACAAATCAAATTGTGAGAGATGCTTTAAGAAATAGAAGGATAAAGCATGACCACATTATACTAACCAATAACAAAAGGTTCAACTTGCTGGCCTGTTGAGTCGTACCATGGAGGTCGTCCAGCAGTGTAAATAGTTCTTGTGTGACTCCTCAAAATTGATTCAGTGCAAGTCTTCTTGGATGACTGAGATAGTGAGGTTGTACGTTGTCTCCGTGAACGGGGTGATTTTTGAGATCCTTTGAATTGCGTACTTTATTATTAAGCGAAACAAATTATGAAGCAGAAGGCACAACAACTAGCAAGTTATATTTGTGGCAGAATTTGAAGTAATTTTTATCCTTTTTGAAACTCACCAGTTGATGGTGGTCGGGGAGACGGTGGTGGTGGTGACTGAGGAACAGCATACATGTCAATGACATCATTATCTTCATCACAGGCAACATCAGATGAGAACACTCTATCATCTTCACATCGGTCACTGAAACGGATACGATTTTCAACAGTAGTAAACTACAGCGTAACAGTCATGGCACGTTATTGATCTTTTTTTATTGGATTTGCTGCTACTTGAAAAGAAAGGACGAAAAAGATAATTAAATACAGCCAGCTATGTATTGCCATGAACATCAAGCTAAATTAACATGGGCAGTATAGTAACCACAAACAAAGTGTCATGATACCACGAAAGAACTGTTTTGGGTGCAAGTCCTTGCACGACTGTACACACACGCACATAATAGAGAGGTTCTCATCTCGGCCACTTTGTCTTGTTGGCAATAACATCGGACTATAAACGGAATTATTATTGGACTCCATCCAGCCTCGTCATCGAATACTGCTGCAGGCAGGTGTTGCATCAATTTATTCGATAGAGAATCACTGTTCTGGCTCACCACCCCAACAACAAAGCCAAGCAGAAAGCATGGTGCATCACGCCGTGCCAGGTGCCGCCCAGGCACCCTCTATCACCCTGCCGACCACCAGTATTGCCCGTCAACGAAAATGCATAAATCGTGGAGACATTAATTTACTGATAATATGCGTGGCAAATTCATCATTACAGCTTACCTGTCGGAACTCGCCGAGCTTGGAGGGTCAAACTGTTGAAAAGTTGCGGCCATCGTCCGTAGCACTGCTAGCTCAACCCCAACCCTCTAACTGCAGGCGGGCGGAAAGAGGCTGAAGCATCTGAAGCACCCTCGCGCCACATCTACAGACTGGCGAGAGGCTATTGTTCTCGGTATGAGAGAGTGGTCGATCTCAAGCTGACCTGCAGCTTGCTTTGGATTTAATTTTGAAGGAGTGTTTCGATTTGAAAGTTTATCAAAGAAAATTATCAAGTACATGACACGTATTATCTTATGAAAAGTTTCCAGACCCTCATTATTATTTTCTGAAATCTGGCTGATAAAACTTTTTCTCTTAAATTTTTCTTACTGGCAGTCACAAGTTTCTGAATTCCCTGTTAAACATGGTGGTTTTCTGAGGTACAAAATGAATGGCACACGACGATTTCTCGATTTCTTCTGCGATTCGCTTTTATTGGTTGTTTTCCCGATTGAGGGTAACATATACTCTAAACCTAAGACACCCTCCGACTTTATTCAGAACAGCAAACCTCGGCGCCTTGACCCGCACTGCCTGCGCGCGTAGCTCTGCTCCATAGCCAGGCTGAAGGCCGCCAGAAGCCATCCAATTCCCAGCAGGTAGAAGGCGGCAACCAGGTCGCGCATCTCCAGGGCTCTGTGCATGGCAAGCTCGACGGGTCCAGGTCCGGGAATAAGCAACCTCAGCCAACGATCGGTCAAACCAGCCTGCAAGCGTCGCCATACTTTAACTAGCCAGTAGCGTGCCTCCGAGGCTGCGCTGGATAGACTGTACAAATAAACATACTTTTATGACCAGTGAATGCAGTCCACAAAATTCCAGAATGCAATAAAAACCTCACCAGGAACCTACACCATGTGGCTGATTGACCCAGGCACTTTTTGTACACTGTTAAAAAATATGTCGTAATTTTACAAACATGTTGAAATTTAACAATTTTCATGAAATTTCATGAAACATATTTTGCACTTGGAAAAAGTGCGTGTTCACAAACAACCCAACAATGTGGTTGTATTGAAACGACATGTGTTGCTAACAAACTTAACTACGAATCTGTTGTACTGTTACAGCACGTTGATAGGTACTTGTTCAGTAATGGGCCATTACGATTGAAATAGGAAGCGTTAGAGCGTCTTTACTCAGTGACACCAAAGCAACAAATGCCGTAGTAAACCGACAGCACAGTCGTCACGGGCAGTGTCGTCAACTGACAACTATTTCTAACAGTGTACTATGCAACCCGCCCGCACCGCTCCATCCGAGACTGCATATTGCATATACCCATCAGGCGCCGGGGACCGGCTCCAAGCCTGGACGCTCCGCTCCGCCACTGTTGTTGGAGCCAACGCCCCGAAAGGGCCCTCTCGCGGTTCGCGCCGTTTACGGCGGGGCGTTACATGGGGGAGGTTCACGATTTTGCGGGAGTGAGCCGCGAGTCCGCGGGGAAAGCTCGCGGTCCGCGGGTCCTGCCGTGGGGGTATCTCGCGAGCCGCGGATCCTCTGCGGGGTAAGGTTGCAGTCCGCGGAAACTTCTCGCGGGTAGCTCGCGATCCGCGAAGGACCCGCGGAAGATCTGCAGTACGCGAGATTCCCCCCGCGGACTCGCGGTTTACCCCAGCGAAACCTCGAACCCTGTAACGCCCTGCCGTAGACCACGCGAACCGCGAGAGGGCCCTTTCGGGGCCTTGGCTCCAACAACAGTAGCGGAGCGGAGCGTCCGCGCTTGGAGCAGCGGTCCCCGGCGCCTGATGGGTATGCAGTCCCGGATGGAGCGGTGCGGGCGGGTTGCCTACTACAAAGAGTGCCCGGGGTTCATCAGCCGCCCGGTGTTCCGGTATGGCCCTCTTCTTCCGTTGCTTTCAATGTTAGTTTTGTAAGGTTGACGAAATGTAAGGAACCGCGGTTGTATTGGGAGGAAGGAAAAGTAGTGTTGCTGAAATCTTGGCTTCGCAAATGGTATAAATTGAATTTATGTTCATCTGGGATTGTGTGGGCTCAGCCCCAAAATAATTAAGTTACGCATTTTCCCAATAAATGTGCCCTCTGACCTGATTGAACGCAAGCCACATCCAGGAAAAGGAGGGGTTGAGAGGGGACCCGCGGCGGAGTAGTACGGGGCTCTCCACGAACTCGGCGTAGCAGCCCTTGAGTTGGTACAGCTTGTCACCGAGGTGCCAGCGCAGCGACTCTGTGCGGTAGAACTGGAAAGTAAGCCTGCGGGGTGATTGCACAGGTCAGGTCATTTCACGGGCAAGCTAAACACTGAGAGAAAAATGTGGTTGCAGACATCGGGCCTTTTGGTTTCATTTGTAGACTTGGCTGCGTCCAAAACTTGGTCTCCCGGGTGGGGGAGCGCACCGCAGACCGTCGCAGGCCGTCGCAGACCCGCGACACAGCCGAAAAGGATCATAGCTATAGCTACATCCAGTTAGCGAGCGCCGGTCCCAGCTGCCGGTTCGGCAACCGAACGGAGGGAGGGTTGGGGCTGGGATCCATGCTCTACACTGATGTACACTTCAAGCCAACGTTCGAACAACATCATGGCAGCTCCAGCCATACTTATCACATTTAGCACAGTCGGCACGAATGAAAATAAAAATGACAACAAACACTCCGCCCACGCCCACCGCTGCTAGACCAAGATTAAAATTTCGGCGCGGTTTCCTGCCGTCTCTGCCCACCTCCCTCCCCACCACCGTTCGGCGGCCGAACCGGCAGCCCAACCGGCGGCTCAACCGGCAGCTGGGACCGGCGCTCGCTAACTGGATATAGCTCATGGTGCTCACCTGTTGTCCAGGACGGCCGTGTCCCGGCGGGTGACCAGCCCGTCAAAAAACTCGAGAATGTTTTCGACGCGCTTCACCTTGTCGAACATGCTGCCTGCGCTCGTCCGCAGCCGCGGCTCCAGGTTGTTAGGGTCGGACCGCAGCATGGACAGCACCACCTGGGGGTGAAGCGTGCCAATGTCGCTGCTCACTCGCACACCTTCCAGTGCGAGGAAACCAAGTGAGCGGCATTTGTACACTTGTTTGCATTCCCTCCCAGTGCAGAGAGACTTGCCCAGACGCTAGCCGAGCCGACTCAGAGAATACTCTCACAAATTGTGTACATTTTTTTTTCTTTTAATTTTTTTTTTAAATATTTTTTTATTTTCTTTCTTTTTTTTTGCCTTTTGATTTTTCAAGGAAAGTTTCACTTTTTCTTTTTTTCCCCTATTTCTGACTTTGTAAAATTTTTATTTCAGATGTTTGTTCATTTGTTCTCGATTTTTCTGATTTTTCTGTATCTTTGTTCTTGGTTTTGGAATTTTTTTGTTATTTTTCAAATGACTGTTTTGGGGGCCTTACACTGATTTTTTTTTAAGTAAGCCCCTCTCGGCCGAGCCTTACCTGAGGCATGCGTAACCTGAGGCCAGTCGCGAAGAGCTCCTCGGGTGTCTCGATGTCGGCACGCGGCCGGCGCAGCGTGACGGTGGTGAGCAGCGTGGACTTGTACGCAGTGGTGACGACCAGGTTGGTGCCGAGCAGGATGGTGAGGACGCCGCGCACCGACAGGGCGGCCCTGGCCCAGGCCCAGCGGCCGGCGAACGGTTTGTCGAGCAGCAGCGACAGGAGCCCCAGTGCGACCTGGCCGGCGTCGGGCCTCTGCGCGCGGAGCCGGGGCCGGGGCCGGGGCCGGGGGTCGCGCACTCGCGTCGCCGCGTACAGCAGCGCGCACAGCTGGGGCACGGCCAGCATCAGCGCCGCCCACACCGCCGAGCTGAACTCGCCCACCACCGACCTCAGCACGCCGATGGGCTGCCCAGCCACAACATTTATGTAGCTAAACGCTATGCTATTTAGCTGAATGTTCTGTGGTGCAGATAGCTTGTTAGTTGTAAAGCTCTAAATGTCAGCAGTCCATATCTGCCTACTTTTTTTTTTTTTTGCTGCGTGAGCAGCAGGGCAGAGCAGGGTGCGTCGTGGTCAGCTAGGGCTGTGCCTTCATCACTTAACTCTAAACGCTGATGTGGGACGTGAGCTAAAGGTTCACGCTACGGAAGCGACATTGCACTGGCGTACCGGATAGCGAGTTGGTGAGGACTAAAGCTGTCGACAAACCAGTACTCTGATTCAGAAAGAGCGCTCTCTCTTGGCTCTGTCTCTCTCGCGCTCATAGTGCGCCGTACATGTGCGAGAGAAGTAGAGCGAGGAGGGCGCTCTTCTGAATCAGCAGGCTGCTGAGCGAGTCGTGTGCACGTCTGCAGCGCTCTCTCTTGGCTCTGTCTCTCTCGCGCTCATAGTGCGCCGTACATGTGCGAGAGAAGTAGAGCGAGGAGGGCGCTCTTCTGAATCAGCAGGCTGCTGAGCGAGTCGTGTGCACGTCTGCAGCGCTCTCTCTTGGCTCTGTCTCTCTCGCGCTCATAGTGCGCCGTACATGTGCGAGAGAAGTAGAGCGAGGAGGGCGCTCTTCTGAATCAGCAGGCTGCTGAGCGAGTCGTGTGCACGTCTGCAGCGCTCTCTCTTGGCTCTGTCTCTCTCGCGCTCATAGTGCGCCGTACATGTGCGAGAGAAGTAGAGCGAGGAGGGCGCTCTTCTGAATCAGCAGGCTGCTGAGCGAGTCGTGTGCACGTCTGCAGCGCTCTCTCTTGGCTCTGTCTCTCTCGCGCTCATAGTGCGCCGTACATGTGCGAGAGAAGTAGAGCGAGGAGGGCGCTCTTCTGAATCAGCAGGCTGCTGAGCGAGTCGTGTGCACGTCTGCAGCGCTCTCTCTTGGCTCTGTCTCTCTCGCGCTCATAGTGCGCCGTACATGTGCGAGAGAAGTAGAGCGAGGAGGGCGCTCTTCTGAATCAGCAGGCTGCTGAGCGAGTCGTGTGCTCGTCTGCAGCGCTCTCTCTTGGCTCTGTCTCTCTCGCGCTCATAGTGCGCCGTACATGTGCGAGAGAAGTAGAGCGAGGAGGGCGCTCTTCTGAATCAGCAGGCTGCTGAGCGAGTCGTGTGCTCGTCTGCAGCCATCTCGCATCCCCCTCCGCGCCGGGTCTATAGCGATACATAATCGAACCTCACCGGTCCTCCCCACTTCGGCACCATCCACGAGAAGCAGGACAGCGTGCTGAACGCGACGGTCTCGACGAGCTGGAGCCGCGCCTCTGTGAGGGTGGACTCGGTGATGGTGACGTCGGTCTGGTTGGACACAAGCTCGGCGACGTGCCGGCCCAGATCCTGCGCGCGCGCCAGGGCGCCAGGGCGCCAGCGAGCAGCACGGGGCCAAGAACAGGTAGTCAAGCGGGTTGCCTACGCCCAGCTCCTTGCACCTTGCACCCACCCCACAGCCCCACAGCGCCCGCGCAGTCACAAGGAGGTGCGAGTGAGACGGAAATGGCTAGAGCTGTTGATAAACGAATAATGTGCAGTTACCCGCTACTACGAAAATACTCACGGTTTCACTTTCGGTTTCATGCTTCCCTTTTGGTACATCGGAGGTAAAATGAACCTGCGGCCATGCACCCAAAACAATCAGGGACATGCTTGATTTACCGAAAGCACCGCAGCAATGGGAACCAGCTTACACGGGGAGTGAAGTTTAGTTCTTCTGCCAGGATGTTGACAAAGGCGCCAAGCACGCCAGCCATGCGCACCGTGCACGAGGCTCCCGGGGAGCTGCCGCTGCGAACGCGCCGGCCCAGAGTGGGCCGTAGTCAGTTCGTGGAAAACATTTGTGCCAATTCAACGAGCATTGAGGGAGCACTATCTCCATTTATTAATCATGCCGTTACTTGATTTTTTAAGTATAACAATCCTAGGATGCTGTCTCTGTGATAGGAAATATACGGGTGCGGGAGGTAGGTCGGGCATTTTCTATGTTCAGAAGGCCACGACCACGCTCAGCATAATGTCGAGTGACCCTCCAATGGCCTGATAATGAGTGGACGTTCTTGTCACACACCTACCAACTCTGTCAACACAAATGTGTACATTGCAAGGGGTCGTCAACTCTGATATTCCTCCGTACACGAAACTGATATTACCCCGATATTACTTCAATATTACCGATATTACCTACATATTACCTCAATATTACCCATATTTTTGCCAATATTACGTCAATATTATCTCAATATTACCCATATTACCTACAATATTACAATATTACCATAATATTACTCTGATATTACTGATAATACCAATATTCCTCCGTACACGGCTGAAGGCAGTTGTACGGGTGGGGCCCGTCTTGCCTAGACCGTTTTCACCTGCCACGTACACTTTAATACAAGTATACATTACCATGTCTGCTTAGATAAATGTATACATGTCTATGTATACTTTAATAAATGTATACATGCCCATGTCTATGTATACTTTAATAAATGTATACATGCCCATGCCCATGTATACATTTCTTTCAAAGTGTACACGGTATGTAAACTGAGGGCAAAATGTGTATTCTTTACAAAGAATACATGGGTATGTATACATTTATAAATGCACACATCGGCACGTACACATTTATAAATACATAGGCTACATGGTATGTATACATTATTTGAAGTATACATGCCATGTATGCTTTATGTAAAGTAATCAATGTTTACATTTGAATCGACAGAGAAAGCGTTGGGGGAAAAACTTCCCTTACCTGCGAGTAAGCGACACTAGTGCACTCGGGACTCACCCCTCGCCCTGCTGCTCCGCGCACGGCCCGAGGGCCCGCACCACGGGGTCGCGCGGGTCGCGCGGGTGCGGCCCAGACAAGTTGTACCTAGCTACCCAGGGCGGGACGTGCACGGTCGCGATGCGCAGCGGGCAGCCGCCCAGGTTCACCCGGTCGAGGGGGCTAAAGAACGTGAGCCGAGAGTGGTTGGCGGGGACGGGGTCGGGGCCGGGGCCGGGCGGTGGCAGGGAGGCGAGCGAGCACGATCGGATCAGGCTCACGGACTGCTTGACGCAGCCGGGGTCCAGCGGCCGGTCGAAGCCGTACACGTCCACGCGGCCCACCAGGCGCTCCTCGTTACGGCAGCCCTCCACTCCAACGCCCTCGATCGGGTCGTCCGGGTCCTCGGCGCGCGGTACTGCGACGACCAGCCGCCAGCGGTTGGCGTCCCACGCCACCCTGATGATGTCGTTCATCGTGTCGACCAGGTACGCCCGCTCCATCCGCTGCGCGGACCCCTCCTTGCAGGACCAGCGCACCCGGAGCCACACCACCACCTGCACATGCAGGCCACCGTCATGAGGACGTTCATCGTGTCGCCCAGGCGCGGCCCGCTCCTTGCAGAAAGGACCAGAGCAAACGGAGCCACACCATCAGGAGCACGCAGTGCACGCAGCGAGCGGGCCAGACCAGCCAGACGCCGGCCAGAGTCCTAGAGTGACACTCTAGGCGCGGGCCGGCCGGTGGTTCTCACTTGCAAACTTCAAAGTTGAGTGAAAACCCTACGCATACCAACTCTGTAAAAATTACATCCAGGTTTCCTAGCAGACAGGAAACTGTTTTAGAGAAAATAACTGGTAGTGTCTTTATTTTTGTGGAAATGCTGCTTCGAAACCTGGACAATTTTTTGATCTTGTGTATCTTTACAGATGATTTCTCTGCCTGCCAACTAGGTAGGTAGCAGTGTGCGCGTGCGGTTTTTCTTTCTCTTGCAGGCGCCCGCGCGTTAGGCATCCGGTCCTCAAGCGAGCAGGAGTGGTGGCCTGCCTCGCCCCTGCCCGCTGCCCGCCCGCCTGCGGCCAGAGCGACGGCAACCCGCTGTGCCGCTCCGGCAAAGAGTAAACGAAACACCTTTTTAGCAGGTGATACGTTTATACTACATACGAGTAAAAATTTCCGTAAACAGCTCATGGCTGACCCTTACTATTTTTCCTGTGGGTAAAAATGGACTTAATATTTTGTGATTGGTCCAAAACAAACTTACCTTGAAGGATATAATTTTATATTAACTATTGGCTGAGTTAGGGAGACCAGTGCTTTTTAGGTATTTTAAACGACAAAATATCTTAAATTCCCCCAAAACTCAAGAAAAAGCAATGTCAGGGGCAGGTGTGGAATTGAATCAAGTCAAATGTGTAAGAAAAAACTAAAAATGCACGTATAGACTTGTTACGAGCACATTTCCTCGAGAAGATCATTGAACTACTTAATGAGAACATTTTTTTTTTCCAGCCCTTGCCCCTTGTATCAAGATCAATATTCCACCTCTAAAATTAAGCTTGAGGTAAGTGCTAACACATATCAAAAATGTGGGACGGGGTTTTTTGAAGCATGGAAATCGTTCCAGGAAGCGCTGAAAATCTCACAACAATTCTACTGAAAAAGTGCCAAAGTGAGAAAATATCATTCCAAATTTCTATCATACAACAGGTTATGACTTTCTTTTATCAGTTTTTAGTGTCTTCCAAATCTTGTATAAACAGTTTACTGCAGTATCATTATTCCACATTTACTATAAATCATTTTTCTTTTTTCCTGACTCATTGCTCAACTGAGTAGCATTCAAATATTAAATTTTTCAAGATATATGAATGGATTTGCTTCGGGTGGAACTCCAATGGAGCGATCTACGCTACCCATCACCCATCATCCGTCACGCATCACTTGCTATTTCGTGTATTTACGCGTACAACTCGGGTTGTGGTTAAGACTTAGGATGTGTGTGAACAGTAAATATGACTGCTACACACCTTATGATTGTATTTCAGGATGTAAAACCACTAAATCGCATGTGATGGGTGGCGGATGATGGGTGATGGGTAGCGTAGATTGTTCCATTGGAGTTCCACCTTGAGTTTAGTCCAGATTGTGTGTTTTTCAGCTAGAGATGAGCGAACATGTTCGCAGTCGAACGAACTCGAACGCAAGGTGGTCGGATCCGAAATGTTCGTGGACTGATCGAACAAATTTTCGTCGCCGAACAAAACCGCACTCTCATTTCCTTACGGATGTGCTATCTCCATAATACGGAGAATTTTGTGCAAGCGTAATATGGATCACAAATCATCTGTAATACGGATAAAATCATCCGTAATATGGATTAATTAATCCATATTACAAACTTTGCTTGATCCGTACGTTACGGTGAATTTGGTCCATACTTTATGGATGAAGGCATGTTTGTAATATGGATTAAATTATCCATATTACGAATGATTTTATCCGTTTTACAGATGATTTGTGATCCATATTACGCTTGCACAAAATTCTCCGTATTGTGGAGATAGCACATCCGTAAGGAAATGAGAGTGCGACCTGGTCAATCCCTCTCTAAATTTTCGAAAATGACCGTGAGAAGCGCGCGCGGAAAATGCCGCTCTCTGATTGGTCCGTTTCGACGATGAAATGTTTAACTCTGCCGATTCCGACTGTTTAATGGCGCCCCCACAATGGCCGTTACCGAGGCGGAGCGCCTGCGACAAACTGGATAGGCCAACCCGCCAAGCACTCGAGTATAGGTGGTGTCCTACCCGGAGAGCTCAAGCGCAAGGGGAAGTAGGAATTAAATTCCTGGTACCCAAAATTTCGCACCGTCACCTCCCGATGAGTTCATTGTGGGGACACCTTTAGCTATCTCATTGCGAGAAATGTCTTTTAAAGAGGTACTAACACGAGTAGCCCCCTTTTTGCCGACACTTTTGGCCGCTACATTTTAGACAGAATAGGTAAAAAAATATTAATTGTTCGTGTTCGTTCGATTATGACAGGGGGCAGAAACGCACTAGGCTGGGCTGGGGGCAATGCGCGACCGCCCGCATGCTTCCGGCTGACGGGGGAAGCAATTATTTTTAAACGCCGAAACATATCGTCAAAACGGAAAGAGCACTTGAAAGAGGGATATATTCTGCGAGGGATAGACGTTGTGGGAATTTCGAGAAATGTAACCCTACTTTTCAAAACGCGGTGTATTCTAAAGCGCAAAAAAACGCGGGAAAATTTTCGATTCAAATATCAAAAAAGACACTTTTTACGGACTTCCAGGCTTCAGGTGACAAGGCTCTGACAACTGCCACAACGTCTATCCTCTGCAGCAAACCTTCCCAATTGAAGATCCGTTTTGGAATTTGCGATTACTTGATCCGTTTGGAATAAATCTCTTCCCCCATTGACCTCTATTTGAGGTGATTCACCCGGTGTCGCGCATTGTCCCCATCTCGGCCTAGTGCGTTTCTGCCCCCTGATTATGAACAGTAGTTTGTTCAGTTCGGTTCGTTCGAAGAAAAAAATGGTTGTTCGTGTTCGTTCGAAGAATTTTAGACCAATTTTGTTCGAGTTCGTTCAAATTCGAACTGGCCTGTTCGCTCATCTCTAATTTCAGCAGGTTCCTCAGTCCTATTGGGATAATCTGCTGTTACATTGTCAGCCTGTTAGGTAGACCACCACAACACACATGTGCAAGGCGCCTTGCCCATCCTAGGTTCGGCAGTGTTTTGGCAGATTATGAGACAGACTTTTGAATTGTGGCGCGCCGGCCAAACATCGCGGGTCAGCGCCCAGTCAGCGCCCCGCCGCGACTGCACTCCGCGGATCTCCAAGGGGAGGGGTTTATTGCTAGGTCAGCAATACCCCGCCGCTTGGAGATGAGGTCGGCAGTCACTATAGAGCTGGTGAGTGCGAACCATCACTCTGTGTATATATTGATCAATACACTGTTTTTGGACTACACAAACCATCCAGGAGGCAATTAATCGTGAACCCCCGAACCCGGAAAATTATCACCACAAAACAGCACGCTTTCCTTCATAAGGTCTCTTCATTAAGACAGTTAAAACTGATAAAAGTAAGTCATAACCTGTTGTATGATAGAAATTTGGAATGATATTTTTCTCACTTTGGCACTTTTTCAGTAGAATTGTTGTTAGATTTTCAGCGCTTCCTGGAACGATTTCCATGCTTCAAAAAACCCCGTCCCAGATTTTTGATATGTGTTAGTACTTGCCTCAAGCTTAATTTTAGAGGTGGAATATTGATCTTGATACAAGGGGCAAGGGCTGGAAAAAAAAATGTTCTCATTGAAATGGTTTAATAATCTTCTCGAGGAAATGTGCTCGTAACAAGTCTATATGTGCATTTTTAGTTTTTTCTTACACATTTGACTTGATTCGATTCCACACCTGCCTCTGACATTGCTTTTTCTTGAGTTTTAGGGGACTTTAAGATATTTTGTCGCTTAAAATACCTAAAAAGCACTGATCTCCCTAGCCAATAGTTAATATAAAATTATATCCTTCAAGGTAAGTTTGTTTTGGACCAATCACAAAATATTGAGCCCATTTTTACCCACAGGAAAAATAGTAAGGGTCAGCCATGAGCTGTTTACGGAAATTTTTTCTCATACGTTTTTCCTACAAACATTTATCCCAAGAAAGGAGTACATTATCTCACTTGTACTCGCAGAGGGACGAATATATGTGCTTCTTCTGACTGTAATAAGGGGAAATCAACCGTCGTGTCGCTTTATTATTTTATTTTATTTTGTGCTCGAGGGGGGGACTTGCTAGGGTTTGGAGCAACGTTTCAGTTTACCTTGATCCACGGGGAGTTTTTGGAAAGGCGTCTTAGCGCTCGCTTCAGTGAACTGACGGGATTGTCTCCGTTCAACACGATGAAGGCCGACTCGACCGTCGACGCCCCGCCGATCTCTGGCGGAGTCCTCAGCCGGCTGCCATCGTCCTGCAAGCCCTTCATATAGTGCACGGGGCTGCAAGCACAGTGCTGGCGGAGGGAGGGGCCGGTGGGCCCGTCGGCTCACCACGATGGTACGCCAGGGGATGGTGAGCCGTTTCAGCACGCCGTTGAACCAAAGGCTGTACGTGCTTAAGATCCTGGGGGTGACGATAGTGAGGTAGGCCTCCAGCTCGTCCGTCGGGTCCTCCACCAGGGCCACCTGGACCAGCCAGGCCGCGCACAGCTCGTGGTCGAGGTGCCACCCAAGGGCAGCCGTGGGGAGCGGCACCCCGCGCCCTGCACCCCCGCCCCCGCCCGCCTGCGGACCGGCGCGTCGCCATCACACACTCAAAGGACAACTTCTGGATGTCACATTACTCTGTACACGTCAAAAGCCCCGGTCAGGAAATAATTGAACTATTCAAAGTCGCCCCTGCTGGGTGCCTTATGGCGCCCCCACAATGGCCGTTACCGAGGCGGAGCGCCTGCGACAAACTGGATAGGCCAACCCGCCAAGCACTCGTGTGAAGTTGGCGGCCTACCCGGAGAGCTCAAGCGCAGGGGGAAGCAGGAATTAAATTCCTGGTACCCAAAATTTCGTACCGCCACCTCCCGATGAGTTGAGTGTGGGGGCACCTCTTTAGATCGATGCGCGCAGTGTGTGTACCCCACAGCGCGGGGGTGATCCGGACGAATGGGCGGCCAACGTGAAGAACTATACCGAAAGGTCGGAGGAAACGAGCAGCAGGGGCGGCAGCAGGGGCGGCAGCAGGAGCGGCAACAGGCGGGTGGCGAGAGATCGGTGCATTTTTCGTCTGGATAAAAGTTATGGAACCGCACGGCGGTGCGGTGGCGACTGTAGTGGAGTGGCGAAGGCGCCCTTCCCTCCCCCGCCCCCGTCTCCTCCCTTACGACATGTCCGCTCGTCACGGAGCTCGTCACCAGTCACAAGAGTGACATGACGGTCCCTTATGGCGCAGAGCCTCGACGCTCCGGGAAGGGCAGGGAGGCGAGCGCGCCTGTGAGTGGACGTACGGCTGCGATCGAAACCTCTCCGGGACGGAAACCCACTCTGATGGTCATTATTTGCCCTCCGATGTACGAGCATGAGACGGGGGAGGGCTGAATTCTCCCAAAACTAATTGACAGCCCAACAGCACGCAAGCCGGATCTGTCAATTTAACGGCCTCTTACATTTTTGTATTGTGCGGTTGCGCATTTTTTTTTATTTTTTTTTCAGAATGGAAGGTGTGAAGGAAACACGATTTTTTTGAGCAAACTTTTTATTGCGGCGGACGGTGAGGGATGGAAACTTTGGCGAGTAGGAGCGCGTTGGGTGTAGCAGAGGAACTAGTACACGATCTTGTAGCCGTGCTGCTCGACGGGCTCGGCGTGCACAGCGACGTTGTAGCCGGACACGTAGGAGTGGGCGGCGGGCACGGAGTAGGCGACGGGGGCGGCGGCGACGGCCACGGGGGCGGCGACGGCGGGGGCAGAATAAGCAACGGGGGCGGAGTAGGCGATGGGGCCGGCGCTGATGAGGCCGCTGTGGTAGGCCGGGACGGCGCTGTAGGCCAGGAGGCCGGGGGCGGGCTTGGCGGCGGCGACGGCCAGCACGGCGGCGAGGACGACCTGAAAACGAAAGGAGAAGCGCGTTCTAACTACACCGGCGGGACGCTCGCCGTCACCCTAGCGCATTGCTCACAGGGACACTCACAAGCTTGTACATGGTGATGGTTGGTTTGCTTTGCCTTCGGGAGACGAACTGCAAATGTGCTCGGACCAGACCCACCCGCCACTTTTATACTCCTGGAGTTCCAGCGCTGCCGGCCAGCTCCCCTCCCCTCCCCTCTTCACCTCCGCTTTGCTTCGCCCCCCACCTCAAGCTCCAAGCCTTTGCTACAATGGCGGGAAGGTAAGAGACTGAGAGACACAGCACGAAGCGATGTCAATATCACTAAGTCCCACGACTCTACTTTTACACGCCGCCAAGGAAAGCTGATAAGACCGATAGTTCCTAAATTTCAGTGAGTTTCACTCGAGGGGGCAACCACTCCCCATCCTAGTGTACACGGGATTTCTACTGATTTCACAAGATTTCTCTGAGATTTTGAAAGATTTCTATGAGATTTCACACGATTTCTCTTAGATTTCATGACATTTCAGAAGATTTCAATGAGATTTCATGAGATTTCACAAGATTTCAATGAGATTTCATGAGATTTCTCAGTTATATTTCCAAGGATTTCATCGAGATTTCTGAGGATTTCATCGAGATTTCTGAGGATTTCATCGAGATTTCTGAGGATATCATCGCGATTTCCGCAGGTTTGTACACAGGATTTCTCGAGTGGTTGCCCCCTCGGTTTCACTTCTCCAGTCGGCCACAAACGAGGAATTATCCAAACGCGATTAGTTCAATTCGAATAACGAGCTCTGATTTTGAAGAATAATATTCTTCAGACACCGAAAGAAGAAGGTATCACAGTTTGGTGTATACGTAGTTCTGCAAGCGTAATCGGCTAGCAGCTCACAAGAGGGGTATCCAAAACATGTTGTTTGTAGGAGAGGAGATAAACTCTGATTGTTGTAAACATATATCGAGGGGCGGTCAACTCGAAAAAAAACTGTACACAGAAATACCTGTGTATTTCTAGAAATGCACTAAAAATACAAGGAAATACTCTACAATGCACAGAAATACATAGAAATATTCAACAAAAATACCAGAAAAATACCAAAAAATACATTAGAAAATACAAGAAATACAAGGTAAGTGTACACAGAAATACATGAGTTGGCCGCCCCTTGACATTTATTTTGAGGAGTTTCTTGACAAGTTCCTCGCCATTTTTACTCCTGGTCCTGTACACTGACCCCGAGCACGGTGCACAGCGTCATCGATACTGCAGAGCTGCAGGAAGGCGGAGCGGGCGCGAGGGGAGAAGGGGGCGGGGCGGGGCGGGGCGGGGCGCGGTGCGTGCGTGCACGGCCGTGTACTTGACTTTGGTTCTTTGGTTTGGCGGCCGCCCCGCCCCGCCCCGCCCCACCCCACCCCGCCCCGCCCCGCTGCCATGCTCCGGCCCGACCGGCTCCGCTCCAGCTCGAGCACCGCCCGGCGCCAAACCAACCAACTCGGGTAGGGGCCAGGCCGGCCGGCTCGGGCAGCCGTGCTTCGCCGCCTCGCCTCTCGTCCCGAGGCTCGCCATGTCCGTCCGACCAATTATAAGCAGGACCAACGATAAAACTCGCGAAATCGGCAACAAAAAAGACGTAAAGAAAGAAGAAACCGCTATCGTAGAAATGGCCCATGCCAAAGCCGTTAGCTAAACTTCCTGAATCGATGGTTGAGGGACGCGCTGCCGCGCTCGTGAAGGCTCCAGGGAGAGAGACTCCTCTTCACGAGTGACGCCTTCCCCGTTTGCAACTGAGAATGCGCGCATTCAACAATTGCACGACCAGCTGCAGAGTAAGCGGCAGCAGGATATCCTGCTGAAGCCCGTGGCCAGAAGCCAGCTGGGTGAATGATCACTTTTAGCATACTTGGTTTGGGCGTGGTCCATCGTTGCGAACCTGCGGCAGCAGGGAACGGGTGGAGTAAGAGGAGGCGGGGGCGCGGCGGGGCGGGGCGGGGTGGGGCGGGGCGGGGCGGGACGGGGCGCGGCGGGGCGGGGGCCTACGTCCTGCTCCCCACTCCTGCACGCGGTGAACGCCCCCTCACTCTACCTGCGTGCCGTCAAAGAGGCTAATTCCGGACCAACAGGTAAAATCCGGGCACTGATTTTTTTTTCCTTATTACGGCGAATTACGCCAGTTAGATACGTACATGGTTCGTAATCTCGACAGATACTACTTGACCAGGGACGTATCCAAAAGCGCATTACTCGCGACGCGAGCGCTCTCGGACCGGCCAATGGGCTCTCTCCGATCCTTCCCGATCGGCTTATGTGGCGCCACAAGCTTCGCCTCCTTCGCTCTTTCATTAATGAAACTATATTAGAGTAAAATAGCTTGAATGGCCAACCGTAGCGGGCGATATGGAACGGAGCGGTGTGAGGCGAAACGGGGCGGGGCGGGGCGGGGCAGGGGCGGGGCGGGGCGGGGCGGGGCGGGGCGGGGCGGGGCGGGGCGGGGCGGGGCGGGGCGGGGCGGGGCGGGGCGGGGCGGGGCGGGGCGGGGCAGGGCGGGGCTGTACTCGGACTGCCTCGTTTGATTTGTAACAGCTCGCGCGCACCACGGCCAAGGTGGAGGCCAGGCACAGGCCACGCCGCCGGGCCGGGCGACATCCCGACGACTCGTGTCGGGTTCAACTTTTTGTTTGGTCAGGAATAAAATTAACAGATGTCGACATACACGAGAGGAGAGAGCGAGGCGCACACACACGCCTCCAAACGGAGGATTTGAGCCAAATAAGCCACGAGGTTCGTAGCCCCGCTGCCGTGACGTCATGCAAATGACATGGGGCCTCGACAGGGGAGGAGCGCACCTTAATGGCAAACTCATGAGAAAGTCGACGCCTTATCAGGCTATAGGCAAAGGCGGCCTACCATACCCGTGCCTTGCGCCTTGCGCGTGTGCTGTGTACCGGAAAAAATTACTTGGTCGTGGTGATCAATTCTGTTCTGTTCGATAGGCAGTATTCGATAACTGGTGTCGAAAATCAGATGACCACAACCAGTCTATGGTTGTGACGATCGGACACTGGTACCGGTGGTTCCTTTGAATGCGTAACAGTGTTGCGGAATTCCATACTCGCCAGCGCCATGGCGCCTTACGGACGAATGGGGTAGGCAAACCCGCAAACACTGCTACGCATTCAAAGAAACAAAGCACGCAGCTTAGTTTTCATAGTCCTAGTGTTCGGCCGAGACAACGAGCTTCTGGTCTTCGGTATCGGATTTTCTATACAATCCATCGAATTTTGTCGATCGGACAGTGTCGATGTCGATCATCACAACCATGCCATTGCGACCGGAGAAGGCTGGAGCATTTGGCCTTGTCCCGGCCGAGCCCGTCGCACTGTGTGGTCGCAGAGCGGGGTGGGCTCCCTAAGTGCAGGATAGGGCGGTGCATGCTGCTGCGGGGGGCAAGCTCGCCCGGCATGGAGGATGGTCTCAGGAGAGTAGCAAACCGGTTCGCGATACCGATTCCGCTCCATCTGTAGAAAAACTCTTACGGAAAAAAAGAGGCGTGTCGCTTGAACAGAGACGCTGCACAAGTACGGGGTGGGTGAACTCGCTGGGTCAGGGGCCAGAGACCGTGTGAGAGAACTGCAACACGGGGCAAAGACGATTGCTCAAGAAGAGGCCGCAGACAGTGTTGCGATGAGAGTAGGCAAAAATTACCCCGAACACACCGCTGTATAAGGCAGAGAGGTATCTCCGCCTGCTTACACGAGACAAAAGGAAGTCTCAGGTCTGGAGACACTGCCAAAAATACCATATCCTTACGGTACGGACTGTACTTTCATTGTGGATGGAATGTAGAATGTGCTCCACACACTGTTAAAAGTCTACGAAGCATTGCTTTGTAATACGAAGAAAACGGGGCCTTTGTATTACAAAGCGAAATTTCTTCGTAATTACAAAGAAAATGCTTCGTAATTACAAAGAATTGCCTGGCATGCTTCGTAATTACAAAGCATTTTCTTTGTAATTACAGAGGGCGCGTTTTCTTTGTAGGTTACGAAGCATTGCTTCGTAAACTTTTCACAGTGCAGAACTTCCGTAACATATTTGTAGGCTACGAAGCGTAGAGTAAGATTCAGACCGTAGTCAAATATTACGGTATACACTGTTAAAAGCTTACGGTGAATTTGACGGTAAGTTACAGTGAAACCTGCACCACTGTAGGTTACGGTGTATATTCGCCGTAACTTACAGTGAATATGCACCGTAACTTACAGTGGTGCAGGTTTCACCGTAAGCTTTTAACAGTGTACCGTGGTATTTTGAGACAGTGTAGTTTGCCTGGTAGGTATAACGCACTGCAGTGAACCCGTCAGGGCTGTAACTTACGGTGAATTTTCACCCCTGGCCACGGCGAATGGCACTGAAAGCCACAGTCAATCAGGGCACATCACCGTAGCTTACAGTGTCATTCGCCCGAGGGGTCGACAACTTCTGTTCTCCTGTGTTACTGTCTGACCATACTCCGAATGTACTCCGTATACTCCGAGCGTTCTCCGAGCGTTCTCCGGGTAAAATAAGGTGTGTTCTCCGATGAACTCCGGATGTACTCCGAAGTACTCCGGCTTAAAAACGCGTACTCCGACTGTTCTCCAACCGAACTAACTCTGCGAACCCCAGCTGTTCTCCGTGTACTCCGATCTCCTGCGTTCGGTTCGAAGCCGAGTATGTTATATCAAGTTAAGACGCGCCTCGAAAGCGTAAGCGAAAAGCGCAAGCGAAAAGCGTAAGCGTAGGCGTGCGGGCAAGCGCTGTGGTGGGGGTTCGGAGTGGCTCGGGTCCACTCGGCACTCGGGCGGGCCGCTCGGCCGCTCGGGCTCGGCTCTCGGCTCGAATCGCCCAGCACCGACAGGCCTGCGCCTGCGTGCCGAGTGGACCCGAGCCACTCCGAACCGCTCCGAACCCCCACCACAGCGCTTGCCCGCACGCCTACGCTTACGCTTTTCGCTTGCGCTTTTCGCTTACGCTTTCGAGGCGCGTCTTAACTTGATATAACAGTAGTCGACCCCTCGCATTCGCCCCGAGGGGCGGCCAACTCGAAAAAAAACCTGTACACAGAAATACCTGTGTATTTCTAGAAATGCACTAAAAATACAAGGAAATACTCTACAATGCACAGAAATACATAGAAATATTCAACAAAAATACCAGAAAAATACCAAAAAATACACTGGAAAAAGAAAGGTAGGACGAGAAGGGTTTTAATGCCTTTACCAAGGCATTAAAAATTAGCACCCCTGCAAAGGCATTAAAACTGCCCAAAGGTGTTAAATTTTAATGCCTTTGGACAATTTCGTGCCTTTGCAAAGGAATTAAAATTTCATACCCCTAGAAAGGCATTAAGTCCTACCTTTGTTTTTCCAGTGTACATTAGAAAATACAAGAAATACAAGGTGAGTGTATATACACAGAAATACATGAGTTGGCCGCCCCTTGTTCGCCTTAGCCTACGGTGAAAATCCATCGCAAGCTACAATGCTGACGAGTTCCCTGTGGCTTACAGGGAGTATTACCGAAAGGTTTTCACAGTGCCGTCCACATAGGTAGCCGTCCACATAGCCCCGTGCAAGTGCGGGCAACCCGGGCCCGGGGGCACGCCTGCATGCGTTACAACAAGTACACGGAGCGCCATACGAGCCTCGCACCGCGCGCAGGAGACGACGAGCTGGCGCGGCGCTCACACGACACCAGACCGGACCGGACACGGCCCATAACATGTGTTAGTCATTCAACCTCGTCCGTCAGCAGCAGAAGGACCCACACTTTTATTTCTCTCCGTTAAAAGTAAATTTATTGCGGCAAATAAATTTCATCGTGCATTTGTCAGTCAACGATCATTCCACCCTTCACTCTGACGTCCAAAACAAAATCGATGTTCGTATTATTTTTCCCTCCCCCGTGCACTGTCTTGTAGCTGGTGCCCGGTGCTGGCTGAATCTCCTCGGTGTACTCGTATTGACTCCTACTCTCCACTGCCGCGTGCAGCTCGGCCCCGCCCCGCCCCGCCCCGCCGCCCGGGCCTCAGTCATTACGTCTACCTTAATTTTCTTATTGTGTTGGTCAGTACCGGTTCCTTTGGGTGTGGCAAGGCCGTTGAGCAGCGCCGCGCGCCGCGTGTCAGAGAGGCGCCGCCCCCTCCACACACAAACGCGCGCGCGCGCTCGTGTACACACACACACACACACACACACACACACACACACACACACACACACACACACACTCATTCGCACACTCACACGCCTCCTTGATTGGGGAAATGGTAATGTGCCGAAGCAACCGGCGCCGCCTAAATCTAGACTAGAAAATAGTTTTCCAAACCAACGCGAGGTCTGAGAAGTGTAGCCTCACAATGCTGCGGGTTCCGCGGCTCGAGCCTCGAGTTATGGTCTCTCTGGAAGCAGAACGGCCGGCGGCAAATCATTATTAGTAGCACAACTAAGTCAGAGGACTTCTCCAGTCCCATCGTCGAAACAAGCTGATACTCGCGAGGCAAAACACTGTTGAACAAAAATGGATAGACTCGAGAACCTTCCCTCCCTCTCCGACCCAATTTCTTTCATTCACATTTCATTGGGTAAGGATTTGCCATTCTATCGCGACATTATCAAGCCCTCCCTGCAGTTTTCAAAAAAGCCAGTGCTGCTAGGGCTGAGTTAGGTACATACAACGCGCCTCGGGAAGTCCCAGCAAGTCTCTCCTAAGGGAGCACTAGCACACTCAAGTTGCCCCCACAATGAACTCATCGGGAGGTGACGGAGTTAAATTTTGGGTACCAGGAGTTTAATTCCTGCTTCCCCCTGCGCTTGTGCTCTCCGGGTAGGCCGCCAACTTCACACGAGTGCTTGGCGGGTTGGCCTATCAAGTTTGTCGCAGGCGTTCTGCCTTCTGCCTCGGTAACGGCCGTTGTGGGGGCGCCATCAGCATCCCAGAACCCGGAGCTCTCTACTCCTCTCCAGCTCAGTGCAAATTCCGCGACCCGATACCCCCGCTTCGAGCCGCGGTGCTCCGCCCCGTCCCGCCGGCCAGTGGTGGTCGGGCTTGGGCGGGGCTCGCGGGCCCTCCAAGTGCGGGGCGTGGCGGCGGGGCGGGGCGGGGCGGGGCGGGGCGGGGCGGGGCGGGGCGGGGCGGGGCGGGGCGGGGCGGGGCGGGGCGGGGCGGGGCGCGGACGCTCTCCGTGTTTGTTTTTGCCTTTTTGGTGGACCAAGCGCGTCGGGATATAAAACGAAGCGCGGCCCCCCAGTCCTGCACACTTCTTCTGATCCACACAGAGGACAACACAGACCACAACTATGTACAAGCTGGTGGTGTTGTTCGCGGCCGTTGCCGTCGCCTCTGCCGCTCCCTCCGGCCTGGTGGCCCACGCCCCGGTCACCGCTTACTCCGCCTACGCCCCCGCCGTCCACACCTACGCCGCTGCCGCCCCCGCCGTCCACACCTACGCCGCTGCCGCCCCCGTGGCCGCCGCCGTGGCCGTCGAGTCCCCCACCGTGGTGGAGACCCGCACGTCCGTCGGCTACGCCCAGGGCGCCGCCCTCAGCAAGCAGGTGCACTACGCCCCCCAGCCCGTGGTCACCGGCTACAGCTCCTCCGTCATCAAGCCCGACCTGGGCGCCCTCGCCACCCCCCTGCACTCCGTGCTCCAGCAGCGCGTCCTGGCCCCCAGCCGCGCCGTGCAGACCATCACCCCCCAGGTGACGCACGTCCAGCCCGAGCTCCACGTCCAGAAGGTGGCCGTCGACGTTCCCGTCGAGACCCCCTACGTCAGCGAGGTCGAGGTGCGCACTCCCCAGGTTGTGGCTAAGACCGCCCCTGTCGTCGCCACCCCCGCCGTGACCACCTACGCTGCCGCCACCCCCGCCGTGACCACCTACGCTGCCGCCGCCCCCGCTGTGGCCACCTACGCCGCCGCCGCCCCCGCCGTGACCACCTACGCCGCTGCCGCCCCGGCTGTGCACGCCTACGGCTACGGCTACGCCGCTGCCCCTGCCATTCACTCCTACGGCCACGCCTACGGCTACGGCTACGCCGCCGCCCCTACCCTCTACAAACAGTGGTAGATGTACATGTGTAGGACTCACCGTGCACGGGACACACGTAGCGCACTCGTCGAAGCGCTTTTCCTGCTCTCCGATGACTGGCGGCAAAGCGGAGGGATCCATTCGAACTGCCAGCGTCCCAGTTCGGATGGGGCCTTCTCGTGTGTTCTCCGTTCCTTCTCTTACTTTTCACCCGTACCCGCTCGTCTGACTGTAAAATAAATACGTTTTACACAACTTCTCGTCTGCTGATTTTCTGACAATGAGACCATCCTCTAAGCCCGTAGGATGATGCAATTCAAAACTAACAGTTACAAATGCAGTTCTCATTATTATAATTTTTTTTTATTAATTTTTTTCGCATTTATCTGAATGCCCCATCTTTAACATGTATCACATCTTTCAGCAGAGAAAGCTAGCATGATCCTAAATTAAATACTATTTACAATAAGACAAGAATGTTTCACATGAATATGATCAAATGAAATGTGAAATAGAAGCTCAAAACCGATCCAAATGAAAAATTTGAAGGTAGTTTTTGCCAATAAATACAAAGATAAAAGTACCAAACAAAAGAAAACATTAAAGAAACAAAACAGTTCCAGATGAGTCAGTTTACATCCAATCCATTGAATGAAACAGTTGAAAATAACATGTTATTGTTATTGAGTAAACCCCAAAGCATTGTGGCCCACAGCATAACTTATTTCAACAAAGATAATGCACTAAAATTTGGAATGACAAGACTAGTCATGGATTTTCAGTCCCAATTAGTTAGCATTTGCCTTTTTCAAATAAGATGTCCAGAGAAATCAGTACAACTTCTGTCCATATAAAATTTATGGTAACCCTACACTACCTATGAAATACAGTATATCAGTGCTTTTCAGTCTGGGTTATGGCCAGTAACTTGAAAATATTTTGGCTAATATCAGGGTTCATTAAATTCATTTCATAAATCAAACTGTACTCACTGGAGCTTATCAAATACTTTCTTAGAGAAACATTAAGATATTCATGATCAGATCAGATTTGAAATTTTGGGTTCAAACATGCCTCTTAAGAGATTTGCACACTCATTATTTAATTTTGTCTACGGACAGTATAAACAATTGATAGGCCATCACTCATGCCCCAGGGACAATGTTTTGGCCTTCAATGCAAAGGAAGGTTTTAAATTTAAATCAATAACTATCACAACAACACATTATTTTGGAGAAAAAAAGAAAGAAAAAAAGAAGTCACAATGTTACTATTGATTCAAATGGATCTATTTGTTTTTAGAATTATAACACTTTCATGAAACAGGAGCACTCTTTTATAGATAAGATATGGAAAAATTTTTGTTTGTAGTAAGCTACAAACCATGACCAATTAACCATAAATATGATTGGGGAGTGAGGGGGGACGTAAGTTTCTAATACTTTGAAATAAAAGGGTCATGGTTTTCCTCCTGTTAAATTTGAGTAGGAAAGAAAGCTCAGACAACAGTAGATGCTTTGCATTAAACAAAATCAAGTACAAACAACAAATAATAAACATAAACTTCACAATAAAACAAATTAAACTTACATCAATTCAACTGTCACTTCCTCAAAGACTTCATCAAGTATCCTTACTAATAAACTTTCTCTAAAAGCATTTGCTTCTTTGCAGATGAACAATAAAATGTACTGATCTACATCTCTTGCTCCAGCTAGCCATTCAATTGGCCCTGTTTCAGTTTTGTGCATGAACATTCACACAATACCTATATACAATACATAAATCACTTTGTTAACCCATAACATTTTGCTGCAAATAGAACTACACAAGAAAGACTCATGGAGCTCACAAACAATCTACTCACTTTGGCAGGAACACACCACAGGTCAAATAGCAGTCTCACCAAATTTACAAGTTCCAATTCTCATTTTCAGCACCACTCACAATCAAAAAAAGAAAATAAGATAAAGGCAGAACATGGCTTAGTTTTCCATAATTTTGGTAGATAGAAAAAGTGGTAAGCTGAAGCGAAACTTACAACAAATTTTAAGAAATTTAAAACTCTTCTCATTTTTCTTCTTAAGGAGCATTAAATTTTGGCCCCTGAACCACACCGAGTATTGGTAGAGCTCCTTGGTTATATATATTTATTTTTTTTTAATTTTTTATGGAGAATCACTCTAACATAGTAAAGATAATCTTAGCCAGTTCTGCCACCTCAAGTGGAATTTATAAATCAAGAATGAAAGGCAATAAACAAAAAGATAACATTCTGAATTTACATGTTTCATTTCATCAGCAAGAGAAAAGATCATGAACAGTAAATTTTGTTTCCAAATGAAGTCAAAAAACAATTTGCTTAGGTGGACATTTTGCCATTACAGTTTTGATAGTGTAAAGAGACATTCAAAATCAAAAGAAAAGTGGAATTTTCAGATTGAACTCAGAATGCTAAAGGTACATTTTAGACCAGTTAAGGAATAGGAGTTTGTTCTCCTAAAGCTAGTTAGTAACAAGAAATTTTTTGTCATACCTGAGACAGCCTGAACATAATATTTAAAAAGTACATCATTTATTGATTGTTATTTATATATATTAATTAATCAGTCCAATGACTCTGGGATACCGGAGAATTTCTGCAGCCGTCGCCTTCTGATTTCATCCTGCTCAGGTGACGGCGCTGAAGTGACTGTTTGGTTACTGCTAGAGGAGGGACCAGAACCATCAGGCCTGTAAATATTTAGATAAAAAAAGAAAAGCACAAAGAAAACTTATTTTTGAAACTTCATTATGACAGCTGGGTCGAAAAGCAATTCTATTCTTTGCAAACAAACCTTATAGAGTGTGTAAGGCCAGATGAATTTCCTTTTTCCTCATTTGATCTACTGCTACTTGGACTTCCAGGAGAGAGAGAAACACTAGGCTGCTTCTCTTCGGCCTGAGCACTGTAATAGAAAAGAGTGATCTCACAAAAGTTAAAAAATACAAAATTAATTTATAATAAGGCATGTATCCACTTCAAAATATTAACAGTACTTACACATTTTGGGTTGTGTTAGAGGTCACCGTCACATGTGGTGAAGGAGTGGTAGAAGTGGTTGGGGTGGGGGTAGTGGCAACCCCTGTGCCGGTGTCAGGTGAAGTGGAGGATGAGGGTGGAGGTTGTGGCACTGAAGTTACAGATGCAGCAGAGGCAGTAGCAGCTGCATTGGAATATTGTTGCATAAGCAAAACTGCTGCATCAAGTAATTGCTGAATGTTTTGCAAGCACTGTAAACGAGCCGCAACTCCATCTCGTGCAGCACTTTCCAGCCTGCGTAATTCCTCATCACTTAGAGTAGCCAAACCCGGTGGAGGCATGGGAGGTGGCACAGCTGTAATGAAAGAAATATTTTCTGAAAAGTTCACAAAAGGAATTAAAAAGTCAATAATTTTCCTGTTCTTACCAAATGGGGGAGGGGCTGGGGGGAAGGGAGGGCAAAAGAATGGCAATCCAAAGCCAGGGGGCATAGGCGGAAATGGTGGTACAGGCATCACATTAGGACCTAGAAATAGAAAATGGTTACAAAAATAAAAATATCATGGGAATAGTAACAATAACCTGAGGAATAAAATCAAACATAAGAAAGGAGCATTTTTTAAATCTTAATAATACCTGGTTGCACTCCTGGAGCTGTGCCTGTGGTAGCCCCAGCAGTCACAGAAGTGGATGCCTGACCAGCTGGGTTAGTTTGAGTTGACTGACCGGGTTGTCCAGTTGGAGGAGGTGCTTGATTAGGTAATTGGTTTGGTGGTTGTAAATTAAATTGCTGTTGCCAAAATGGAAACATGCCTGGAAAAACGCCATTCAAGAATGGGTTTGGAAGACCTGCAAGTAAAATCAGAATCATTTAACAAAACAGAAAATTCAATAAGATTAGATTGTTACAGATTGGTAATACAGTACTAATATTATTAATAATTTTAAGCAATGATTGTACCTGGATGTGGAACAGGGGGGACATCTGGAGCATGTTGTGCTTGACCCTCTGCATTTGCTGCTTGATTAGCGGCTGTGTTTCGATCACCTGGTATGCGTAAGATATTTAAACGACATGTTGGGCATGTTTGCTGCCTCTGGAACCATGAGCGGAGGCAAGATGTGTGGAATATGTGGTTGCATGGTAGTTTCTTGGAAGCTGCAAGTGAAAAGGGTTAGAACCCAATAAAACTAACCAAAGATAACCTAAGATAGACTTCATCAGATAGCAGGCTTACCTGAATGCATTTCTTCTCTGCAAATGATGCACACATTATCAGCAGCAGACAGCTCTTCTGGAGTTGCATCCGGGTAAAGAGTATTCATGTTGCGTATAGCTCTACGTGACAAAATTACATCGTTTATTGCCTTCCGGAACGACCTAAAACCAGATTGAAGGAAAATATTCAGCATGTTACCAATTAAGATTTAATACTAAAATTTTGGAAATCCAAGTCAGATCTTAGGTTGTTACTATACTTTAAATAATTTTTAAAAGTTTGTTAACAAAAGCTTGAAATTAAAATAAACTATTGATCACATACCTCAAAGTATAATACATTGGTCTGAACAAGAACAAAGGCAATGTAAAAATGCGCACCATTATAATCAGGAATGTAACATAAAGTACAACTTTAAACATGCCTGTAAAGCAATTTTAAACAAAATTAGGACTGAAATCAAAATCTAATCAGGTGTTACAGATTTCCGATCAAAATTGAGATGGGGATTCTTACCCATTACAACTTCAGTGTACAACAAGAAAACTGCCTTGTTGTCCCAAGGATTGTCAGAATTGAGGTCAATAGTATGAAGCACATACTTTATTGCTATGTTTAGCACTATCATAAGAAGAATCATATACTCAAAACCAAACACTATCTGAGCACTGGCTCCTCCAGAAACAGTTGATAGATATGCATGATTCACAAAGTATAAGTCCAAGAGACTAAGAACAAACATTAAAGCTGTAAAAAATATAAAGATTATTTTTTAAAATAAAAGTAACGTAATCCAGGTCTGTCAGAAAAAAAAATTTAAAAAAAAATGGAATGTTTATGAACTTACAGATAACTCTCAGATGGAATAACCATGAGATGATGGGACTTCTTTCCATCTAAAAAAAAAGAGCATAGAAAGAAATAAAAAATGAAATAATGAAACAAATAGAACAGTTATTATCAATAAAGAACCTATCTGTCCTAAACTTACAAAATCAACACGGTCTTCAGCAAGCCAATGGAATGCTTTTAGAAATAGTAGTAAGATAAATTGAGCCACAAATCTTGGGGCAAAATCGTCTCGGAAAAGAGTGAATGCTAGACATGTTTCTGTCACAGCGTACCATGATCGATCGGCTAAATGCTACATAAATGTATGAAATCATCAATACAATTTTATCAAGAGACAACAGTTACTAAATCCTAAAATATTAAAAGTAAATGTCAAAATTTCTGACAGTTTTAAAACTTACCTCAAATTCAGCTGCCCTCAGTTGTCCAAAGAATACCTTTTGCATGAGTTTCCCAATAAGGACTACAACCACAAGAGCTTGTATATATATCACCTGAAAATAGATATAGATAAAAGTATTTTTAAAATTAAAAAAGAAAAGGTTGTTTTATCATCAGAAGGTAAAAGGGTTATTGTAGAAAAATGAAAGACACAGAGAACATGGTATGAAAAGGTGTTTCAACAATATGTGAGATGATAAATGAGACAGAAAAGGTTAGTGGCATTGCGAAAAACGTCATTGGCTGAAGGGCTGTAAATGACATCTCTCATGAAAGATTCTGATGATAATTTGAAGGTTATTGCAGATCAATTTTTTTAAACCCTAGAAGTAACTTTTAGGTACGGAGAGGTTCAAACAGGAAAGAAAAGACGCAATTTTACTGGAGTGATCAAAGTTATTACTAAATAGTTGATTAAGCAAAGTGTTTACGACAAGAAGCAGATGACAAGTAATAAGGTTACTTCCCCACTTACCGCCATACTGGGATTAGATTTGGTAATATATACCACCGAAGGGTAAAACTGTTTCTTGAGGTAAAATGCATTTCCGACGACGGCTGTCGTTAGCGCTAAGCTTATGAATGTTATGCTAGCCGCCCTCATTTTGATGAGAAAGAAAAGATATGCTTGGCACCATTCGAGTAGACAGTCGTCAGTTTGTGAAGTTCGATGATGTTTTTGTTGCAGCAGCGGTCGGGTCGGGTCGGGTCGGGTTAACCACGTATATCTTATTTGATTGGCCAGCGGCCAGCATGTAATGGGAATAGAAACAAGGCGGTGCCCGATAGCAGCGCGAAGGTTTGAAATGCACATGGAAAAATGGCTTAGGACAGTTCTGAGAAATTCCAGGCGCTTTTATATTTGTACTAGTGGTAAATAAAAAAGAATTATATATTTTGTGGTTCTTGGACAACATTGTAAGTGATACTCTCCTCATTTTGTGTTTGCTAATCAAGGGTGAAGGTGCGACTCTTAAATGATTTGGTTGGATTAATACCTGGCAGATGTATGTTCAGAGGAATTGCTTTATTTTGAACACTAGGATCTATAAATTACTATCATAACCTTCAAAAACCTTTTGAGCAAATCTGACACTAACTTTAAAAACATTTCCATATATGTGAAAAAGAGTTGCTTGATAAAAATGTGGTAAAAATTACATTCGTTTCTTTAAAATATGAAACCAAAATTCATATTCTTCGTTATTGAATTAAGTAAAATACATGTAGAGCTACAGTTGGCTGCGGTTGACCGAAGCTCGTTTATCTGGTTCCTTAATTATATAATCTTACAAAACAAAAACAAAAAACAAAAAAACAAAAAAAAATTGGAGGATGGGATGAGATAATTACAATAATTATATTTCACCCAGAGACAGATATTAAAATAGACTCCGTGTACACTTTTGGTGTTTTCAGTAGCAGCATTAGACTCTTTTCCAACAACCGTCACTTAGTGAGATGTTAACTCATATTCTTATTTTATATAGTAAGATTAGGGTTAAGACATGCGAGCTTTGGTCAACAGGGACACCGCCGATAGCTGCAGGTAAAAAGAACCACATAAGACCTGAAATCCATAACATTTCTTACAAGGACTAGCATATATACATACACTATTTTCCAAGTTCATTGTTTAAAATATCACTGTAACAATCATAAATAAAAACTGTAACAAGTAAAAGTACAAGTTCTAGTTAAGATAACATGACAGTTTTGCACAATATGATCTAAAAAGTCAAAATTAGCATGCTGATCACAACCTACAAAAATACAACTTGAAGCTTACAAAGTAACTAATTTGCTACACATAGATACTTTTAACATCATTGAGGTGCAAGATGCCTCCAGCAGAGAGGCTTAACTAACAACAGCATCTAACAGTCTGACATTTGTTCATATCACATCAAGTTGTAACAATTTCATATTACAGATGAGAAAACAACACCCCAAATAAAATAGATAAATCAAATATACATAATGGAAAAGCCAAAGAGTCTTGTCTTTTAAATATTTCAATTAGACAGTTACAATTGATATGGCAAAAGTTTAAGTTACAAAGTAAAAATAAAACACATACTGGTAATTCTCTACATTGGTTGATTTCAGAGCATACTCGCAAAAGAGTACTAGAAAATTCAATACCTTGGAGAGGTACTCATAATACACAGCCTAGAATCCGAATTTTGTAGGCATTTAAAAAATATTTAATATTAAAGTAACTACTCTGTGCATTAAAGTGGCTGATCTCAAATTGTTGAAGAAAGTTTGGTCAAAATTACTTAAAATATTAAAATGTTTGAGAAGTTGTTGCCTATTCTAGAAAATCAAAAGAGGAATAGAAGAAAATGAACAGGCAAAAGTAAAGTTGATCGATAAATAACAGATCTCTAAGTATTATAAAAGATTGAGTTGAAAAGCCAACTTTACACTTATTCAGTCTTCAATATGCAATTCTCAAAAAGACATTGTATTGCATCATCATATGTTAAAACATGGTTCTTTAAAACATCAATACCCTGTCTTGAGAGTACAAGATAGTAAATATAAATTGTGCATAAAATTGGTACACATAGGTAAAACCATGTTCAACAGACAGTAATAAATCCAGCTACTACTGAGAACCCTATAAGGGACATACATGTTTACAACTTGCTAAAAATATAGCAATAACTATAAAATAACTATCTCACAATTTCATTGTTGGTCTTTGAAAATAACATTGCACATTTCATTATTCTTGTGGTTTAAGGCATATGTTCTACCTGGAATGCGGAAAACTTGGTACTTAGATTTTCGTAATCTATGCTTACTTCCAGGAATCCTTTCAACCTTATAAACATTGTGCCTAGAAAGGAAAAAAAAAAAACTGATTATTGAAATCAATTGGTTCGATAAAGTGTAGAAGACATCAGCAAACACCACACATACTTAAGAACTGTATCAGGCTGCTTCAACTGCATACATAAAGCCATGCCACTGTAAAAATCAAGATTGGACACAAGATTAAGCCGCGGTTCAGTGGCCAAATTGAATTCTACTTGGCTTTTCACAAAAGTAGAATCAACTCTTGTTAGTCCAGTGAGCGACAGGCCAGCACTGCAAACAACATGCATTAATTATCTAACTATTTAAGCCTCAATTAAGGAAATTTTATGAACACCATGAACATACTTTTTCTCTACCAAAGAATGGGCATTTCTACTCCAAAGACTGAGTTGCACTTCACCAGCCAACTCAAATGACATCCCTCCTAAAAGAGTGATATCTGCAATGAAGCCTGTTTGGAGAGGAAGAAGTTCTCTGTGGTCATGAAGTAATGATAAGGCTTGGAAGGCTGGTGTTCGTGTCGATGCAGTGCCCGACCACACATGACCCATGAGCTCCCCTTGGCCGTTAAAGAAGACAAAAGGACGAATTTGTGCACCTAACAGCGATATTTCCATGCCAGCTGTTGCATCTTCACTAGCCTCAGAGGACAAACCTCCTGCAGATTCACTATCGGAGGACACAAATGATGATAATCCTCCAGCAAACAGCCCAAGCTGGGAATATTACAATAAATGTTAGTGAAAACAATAAAATTCCTGAAAAATTAGAAAGCAAGTAAAAGTGAAAGACACTTACTGTAAATATGCTACTACTTTCTCCCACACTCTCAACAGAAACATCAACAATTCCTCTTTTTAGAAGGCCACCTGATATTTCTTGAATGGAAACCAGACTTCCATTGGCACTTGGGCTTTTTAAGAATGAACGAGTAAAGGCAGTAGTCAAACCCCTTTGTCCCAAAGCATGGTAATTGAACAGCCTTGAGCCCTCTCTTGCAAATATTTTATGGACTTTAGATTCAAATTCCTTATTTCTAAAAGAAAAAAAAGATCCATCCATTCAATAACTACATTCAATTACAAAATATAATATGAAAACATACATTTACAAAAGCTGACAAATGGACACTTACTTGCTTGATATTTGACGTAACCTTTGGAGTAAATATTGTTTGACTTCGTAAGCTGGATCTGGTTTTCTGAGATACAAGACAATTTCTTCTAGAAGATCTGAAGATGACTCTCCCTCTAGGATAACATCTAATGCCAAAGTTCTAGCACTGCTATCATAACGACGACCCAGTTGAAGGAAAATTTTCTCACATGCTTGAAAAACCTAAGAAATTGACCTCCCTTGATGAGACAAATAAAAGAAGCGAAAAAATATGAAACAAGATATGAGAGTAAAAGATACCTTTTCATCCCAAACTTTTTTCGGAAGAGCAACTAAGGCTTTCATTGCTGCAACAGTTACTTTACGAGTTCCATTGACGGCATGTCTCAGCAACAAAGGCACACTGTCTGGAGACACCAGGTTACGAAAAGCTCGAAGATAACGGAGTTGACATATTTCGTCAGAAGATTCACATCTGCTCAATCCATTACTCAGAGATTTGACAACATCACTGCCAAGCTACACAAATATGAGCTTTAAACAAATGTCACCGAAACAAACATAAAACTGATTCATAAACATAATTTACCCTGGGATTACTGTTAGGAAGCCGTATGTAATGGTTGGCTACAGCACCAACAGACAACAGAAGTGTTTCTGATAATTTCTCCTCTTCATAGAATGACTCACTTAATTTTAAAATATCTGCAACAGGGAGGAAATTAGACAAAACAAGTTAGAGAATCTCTGGATAATCATGAAGAACCAAAAATGGCATACCTGTAAGTATTTCCTGCTTTGGTTGAGCACCAGCACTTAAAGCCCACAAATATCGCTCCGCTGCATCCAAACTTCCTTTGCCATCTAGGAATACTGCTTTTTTAAATGCCTCATGCGCAGCAAGTGTTTGAGTTGCACCAGCTAAGTCACAGAGGGCAAGTCTAAAAATAAATCACGATAATAATTACATGTTTCAGACATTGAAAAATACTATAAAAGAAAAACAGTGTTAGCATTAATTACATTATGTCCTGATTTCCAGGACTTTTTAAAACTTTGCTGAAATCTTCATATGTTGCTTCTCTTGCAATAGGGAGAAGACGGACTAGAGCAGATGCTGATTTAATTGTGCCCAAATATTTTTCGTCAAGTGCCTCTCTATTTTCTTTGACCATTTTTGGAAGCTGTTAAATCAAATAAGTTCAATGAAATACAATATGAAAATTAATTACCAGAAAATTATTCATTAGAAAATTTGTGAGACATATTCTTACTGTGGGACAAGATACATCAGAACATGATAAAGTTTCTCTTTCTAAAATCAGACTTTGCTGAACAAAGAACTGACCAGAATTCTTCTCCACAATTCTGACAGCTGATTGTACATCTTCAGCCTTTATAGGAACAACCTTCACAGTATTTTCTAAATTGAAAGGTCAGGTTGTCATTTATTATTGGGAAATGCAAGCCAACGACACATAGGCCACAAAAACTGATTCAGGCATACCTGTGAGAGAGAGTTGCTGAGTAGCATGCACTTGGCTTGCAGCTTCAGGTCGAACATTGACGGTCATCACATGTGTCTCATCTGTTTCAACAGATTGTAGGGCTGACATATCTTGAGTAAGAACAATGCGAGTTTCTCTCTTAGAAGTTACAGTTGAACCAAGAACCTGAAAGTACAAAATAAAATTAATTACAAATAATTAAAGAGATAGAAAACCAATAATGCGAAGAGATTGATAACATGTTTTGTATACCTTATCTGTGTGTTGGGAATAAGGTGTGCCTTCTGCAGATTTGCAATCTGATTTCATTTTTAGTATAGTTGTTGGATCAATACTCTTGTAAGATACAGAGCATGCTCCCTGATGAATCTGTTTCATTGGTTTCTAGGTCTAGAAGTTGGTACTGCCAAAATATAATTGGTTAATAAATATTGTTAGAGGGCAGTCCTTTTGTCAAAGAACTCAGTAACATCAGCGGAGAGCTCACCTGAAGCAGACTGGCAATGCCTTTCTTTAGATTCGCAATTGATGTTGTCTCATCTTTTGCCAAATACATGTTTACAACTCTTCCATTGTGCCAATGCACAAAGTACAATCCATTCTTCAGGTTTTCTAGCTCAGAAGAATGAGCAATAAAGCCCTCAGGGGCAGGTGCTTTCCTTGATTTTATATGAAGTTGAGGATTAGCAATCTGTGACACAAAAAACAAAAACAACAACAAAACGCTGGAGAGACAAGTATTTTATATAATAAATAGGTAGAGTAAGGATTCCAACACTTACTTCAATTTGTACTAGTTTGTTGTTTACATCTGTTCCACTTGCCCATACTGTGCCTATGGTGACATCGGCTGTGATTTGGTACCCAACGTCTTTAGCAGGGCCTGACAGGCTGGGTTCGCTAAGCAGTAGAGTGGATGTCAAGTGGTAGACAAGCCCTATTCCTGGTTCTAGTTGCCTTGCAGAACCAGCTGCTGCTGCAGAGGAGGAGAGTAAAACGAATCCTGTCCCGCACCACCAACAGCTCCACCAGCACCAACACCAGCACAATCCTCGCACATTCATCGTCCACTCTTCAGGTCAAACGTTTTGTTTTTTTCTTTCACTTTAGCTGGCCGCAGTCCAACACATTCTTAGAGCGCTGGTCTTGAGGAATGGGTGTTATCCTGTTGATTAATATCGGAACTGAGGAATTTGTTTCAAGAGGAGAGATGCAGTAATAGAAGAAAATTACTAGCAAAGCTACAGAGTAGAATTGAAACATTACTAAACAAACTCCCAACACCAAAACTATTGTGTTGTCCTGACATGTCATAAAAGGTATACCGTGAATTTTCCTTCACGTCTGTCAAAAGCAACTCGTACTGCCGAGTGACGGTCCTGTTAAAGGTTGTTGGATGCGGCCTTTGAGCCCGTGGCCGAATAGCGGTTTCAGAGATCAATGACACATACTGCAGCGTCGTCTGCTGTGTATACAACAGGCCTGCCAATCCCTTCTCCCTAAACCCCCATCTGATTTGCCAACTAAGTCACTGTCACTGGGACAAAACTAACACACTTCTCCTCTCAGAAGCTATTCTTTCTGCTTGAACACGACCTATGTACTTTATCGGACAGAATCAACCGCTTTTCTTATCCCCTTAAACGGCCTTCCTAGTCTCTCCCCTCCTCCTTTCCTTAATTCCCCCTCCTCCCTCCACCTTTTCTTCCCGGTGCGGTGCGGGAAGCCGGCCTCGGTCCCTCAGCCTAGCTGCGTTCGAAGTCACTTCCAAAATAGGGATGCTCCTTGTCGCACGCGATCTGATTAAGCGTCGTCGTCAAGCCTCCGGACGTGGCCCGGCGCTCCCCCCCCCCGCCTGTGTAGAAAGAGAAGGAAGGTACGGACGTGAGGACGTCTTCACGCACGTTGTATACCAGTCGTCTGTCTCAGGAGAGCGTTCAAGAGGGGCTGTCCTACACCTACCGTATAGCTCCGTCCTTGTTGCACTCATGGGGCAGGTACAGGAGAGCCCCTCTTGAACGGTCTCCTGAATCAGACTGGACTGCAGCACCAAGGCACGTACGCGAGCCAAGCACTCGAGCGGCGGAGGTCAGCCGGCATTTAGGCTTCCCTGCCTCCCTCCAGCTCCACGCTCCACTGCGGCAACGGCAACACGCCATGCCGAAACTGGCCGAGAAATGTGCGAGCCCGCGAGCCCCTGACCAAGGCGGAGACTGTACACTACACGCACGGGAGGCAGCGAGGGGGCCGGGCCGGGGCGGGGCGGGCCGGGGCGGGGCGGGGCGGGGCGGGGCGGGGCGGGCGGGACTTACACCTGGAGGGGCGCAAGGCAGCGCGGTGCAGCAAGACGGCCTCTGGTCTAGTCGTGCTGGCAGAGGCGACGTGTCGGTCGGGTCGAGCCTGGCCTGGCCGCTGGGTCAGTCCCTACTGTCCACGCAGAGTTGTGTCCGTATCGCTGAGAGGCTCGGCCCGGGCCTCAGGCGGGGCGGGGTGGGGCGGGGCGGGGGGCGACGGGAGGGGCGCTGAGGTCCGGGATAATGATGAGGCGCGGGGCGGCGCGGGGCGGCGCGGGGCGGGGCGGGGCGGGGCGGCCCTAGAGTCTGACAGCTGACGTGTAGCGGAGTGACTGGGCCCGGCCGACTGCAGCTGGGGAAGCTGATCTGCAAGATGACAATCTGGTGCACCACTGCACTGCACGGGGTCGGGTCGAGAGCCCGGGGCCCGGCCAGTGAGGGAGGATAAGTAAAAGGTACTCCAAACTCCGCGAAATCAGTCTGGAGCACATCCGATGACGACCCTCGCTCCCAGTGGGGAGCCGGGTGGGGGCGCACAGTGGGCTGAAACGCTAAAAAAGTGGACAAAACTAATAACTATCACATTTTATCCAATGAAGACCACCGTATATTGGTTTCCTATGTTTTGAGCACCGTAGATTTCATTTTTGACAAAATTTTCGATGTCTAAGGGGCGGAACCAGTAAAAAAAAAAGGGAGGACACTACAATTTTACTTGAATTTTACTAAAATTGGTAACCGGGGTTTTTTTGGTGCGCTGATTTCATTTTTGTGCTTGTTTTTAATGTCCAAGAGGCAGAACCAGGTATTAAAGGGGCGTAAAACTACAATTTTGCTCGATCACTGCCATCATTCGTACCCGTGGGTTTGCGGTTGTGCTGAACACGTTTTGAATGTGTAGGTCAGAAAAGGCTTCAGGAAAGGTTAAAAATAATACGAAAAGTATACCAAAGGCATGGCTGTTCATCAAAAAATCGCTAGTGTGCCGTTCGTTTTTTTTTAAACTAGATCTGCATACAAATTTTGGTAGAAATCGAGTGAAAGTGTACTTTTACCCCCCTTTTTACCGTCGTCCGTCCCTTCTAGAACCAAAAATAAGCCTGAAAATGAAGTCATCGCACCCAGAAACCCCGGATTACCAATTTTGGTAGAGATCGAGTGAAATTGTACTTTTAACCCCCTTTTTTGACCGAGTTCCGCCCCTTTCAGAACTAAAATTAGCCTGGAAATGAAATCAGCGCACCCTCAAACCCACCGATATGCCTAGAAACGAAATCAGCGCACCAAGAAACTTCTACATAACAATTTTGGTAGAGATCGAGTGATGGCAAGTTCATCTGGTTCCAGACTACGGACCTTAAAAACGCTGTATTTTCTCGTAAATTCGCAATTTCTCGCAAAAGCCGACTATAGAATCGGGTAGTGGACATATCTGGCTTCACAACCCTGTGCGGGACTTTTTTCACAACGTTTCATTTTGTGAGATATAGACCACTAAAGTTATGATAAATCGTTACCCGGAAAGACTATGTTTGGGGGATTATTCAGCGGGGCAGAGGCATGGTACTGAGCGTAGCGCGACAGAAATCGATGCTTTATGTCTAGTTGAAGATATATGAGAGGTGCATTCACTTCCGACAAAAGATAATTGGTGGGAAACAAATATATTGAGGGTTGATGTTAGCAAAGAGCAAAATTGCCTTTCAGAGACAACCTGTTTTGCGGGGAGCTTTGGCATTGAATATTTGCCGATAAAAATGGGTAGAATATGTTTTTGGGGTTCTTACACATTGTAGAAGAAGGTGAAAACCTCCGATTTCGGGTCCAACGTAGAAAAAAAATTGGACTTTTGTCCACTTTTTTAGCGTTTCAGCCCACTGTGGGGCGGGGGGGTCTGGCGGGACAGACCCGGGACAGACCCGGGAAACCCGGGAGAGACGCGGGAGAGACCCGGGAGGGACCCGGGAGAGACCAGGGAGGGACCCGGGAGAGACCCGGGAGAGATCCGGGAGAGATCCGGGAGGGACTCGGGAGAGACCCGGGCAACCCACTTGAAACACACGGGAGGGGTACGGGAGGGCGACGGGAGGGTACCAAATAGACTAGGTGGGAGGGGCCCGGTTGGGCCACTCCATGGGGCACTTGGTGGGGCACGAGAAGGGCCCGGGCACCCCGGCGAGGCCGGCGAGGCGGGCGCGCGCCAGGATCGCGCCAGGATCGTTCCGTGACGGCCAGGTTAAGGCACGAGCAAAAATCCTAATGAGTTCTTTTACTCCCCTACGGGAAGGGGTACCCCTTTGCTGAACGACCCAGAGCGAGGGCCGGGCAGGCCACGGGAGGGGCCCGGTTTGAGCTCCCGGGGCCCGCTCGTGCCTTAACCTGGCTGTCACGGAACTTCTTCCCCCTCTCACCACGGCCCCGCCCCGCGGCCCCCGCACTCATATCCACGCAACCGCCTTCCACCACCCCTAGCTCGCCTCCCGATCCCGAAGCATTTGTCGCATCGCGAGAAGCAAACTTTTGCACATGGGTGCCCCCTCCCTCCCCGCCCACTCAACTCAACATTGGCATTCAGTCGTCATCCTCGAGGGACCTCTGCTCGTGTGAAGGTCCCTGACCCCACCGACATGAGCGAAAGGCGGGTGTGCTGGGATTGGTGCTGGGATTGGAATGTGGCAGTGCGGGAGAATAAGTCACGTTTGATAGAAAAATGTACACGTACCTGGCGCCGCCTGGCAGGAAGAGCCTGCAAAAAGGGGAGAGGGAAAGATAATTAAAGAGCGTTCAAAACATGCCATAATTCACTGACAACCCATCCAGAAATTGGTGATCAAAACGACATCGAATCGACGGTTTGATGTTTCATTGACATATCGTTTCAACGCCACCAATTTCTGTCTGTGAGTGTGCTAATACACAGGTACACAATCAGTTTTAAAACAGCCCCGTTTTAGATGACAAAGGGAGCACAGTTCCCTCCTAAGGTGCAGGCATTGCAGACGGGATGATGACTACTTAGCTGCTGAGAGCTGCTGAGTCATTTCTCAGCCGGCAGGGCAGCTGCGCGGCTGCGGCTGCGACGGCTGCGCAGGCGTGTGGTAGGCACCTCCGCCACACGGGAGCGCACCGGGTTGCCTACAGCTGGAACGCAGGCGCTCGCCCCTCCCGGCCCGGCTCTGCCCGGGGCGCAGTGCAGTGCAGCGGAGGGGTGGGCAGCGGCAGCCGGCGGCAGCCCGTGCAACGCCACGCCTGCCATGCCGCCACCCGGTACTTATTGCAGTGAGTCAGTGTTTGGTTTTGGTTACGGTACCACCATAAGCGTTCGGTACACCCGAGGCGGAAACAACTCTGAATTTTTTTTTGTGTACATCGTAATTTAGGAAAATTCAGAAAAAATTCAACAACTTTACAAAATTTTAGAAAAATTTAGGGAATATTTTTTTTAATCTATATTTTTTAAAAAAAAATAGGTGAAATCCAATGGCAAATTTACAAATATTCTACTAAAAGCCACCAAAATTCCCCAAAAGTCACATATTGTGCATATTGTGTACACCAAAATTCAGAGTATACCGAACGCTATAGTGTCTTGTCTCTTGTCTCTTTTACTTCTTACGGTCGGGAAGCATGAGTGCGACAAAGGACAGAGCGTTGAAACCAGTGTGCAGAATCACTTTGCTGGCAGTGCCAGTGTCGGCATTGCGCTTGTCCCCACCCCCCCCCCCAGCTGCCACTTCTCCTTCGCGCCCTGCCCCACCTGCGATAAGTTTTGATAAGCCACCGCAGCTGCACGAGACGAGACTCCTCTCATGCGAGCACCTGTTGCCTTTCCTCAAACAGTGCACCTCACCAGAACCAATCTACTCTTTTAAAGTAGGGACGCCGACGTAGCGACAGCGACGTAGCCTAGCCCGGCGCGGGCTGATCACCCAGATCACCGCGAGGCCCGCTGGCCCGCTCCCCCCAGGGTATGGCCGTTGCCCCCGCCCGCACTGCCCCGCCACAAACACGGGGACGTTGTTGTGGAGAAGCGTGGCGCGGCGTGGCGTGGCGCGGGGTATGGCAGAGCATCGCGATGGCGAAGAGGAAGCAATATTGCCAATTAGCTCCTTATCAGCGCGCGGGGCGGCCTGCGCGGAGCGGTGCAGGGTGACCAGCAGATCGCTCTCGTACCTCCGTCCTTGTCGCACTCATGGGGCCCCGCCATCCCCAACATGGGACACCGCCGTAGGTGCGACAAGGACGGAGATACGGGAGCGATCTGCAGGCGCCGGGAGCGGGGCGGGAGCGTACTGTCAACTCCACTGGCACAATTGGAGCCTCCGGATGGAATCGTCAATAGTCATGCACATCGCACTCGAGCACGCGGGGCTCGGGGCTCGGCAGCAGGGTGGCCTGCCACCGGCCCGGCCAGACGTAAGGGTACTCCGGGGCTCGGCCAGCCCGGAAGTAGAAGAACAAAAATCTTCGAGCACGGGGAGGAGAGGGGACGGGTGGGGACACACCCCTCCCAGCCCCGCTCCCCCCCGTGCCCGAAGATTTTTGTTCTTCTACTTCCGGGCTGGCCGAGCCCCGGAGTACCCTATTGGGGCTGATTGAGGGCTAGAACTCTTCCTATCTGCCCTCCCGCCAGCGCCAGCCACGCTGGGCTCGGCTCTCGCGGGGGCTAATCTGAGCCGCGCAGAGATCAGCGAATAATGGTGCGAGTCCAAATCTCGTACGGGACAGAGCGGGGGAGCAGGGCCTAAGATTTGGCAACCTCAACCCGACCCGGCCCGACCCGACCCGCGCTCCGAGGCGGGCAATACAGCGAGAGGGACGAACTGCTGTTTGACGAAACACGCGCCACGATAAAGAGTAACGCCTCCCGTTCCCGCCCCGTCCCTCGAGCAGAGGGCTGCACTCCAGCACTACGGACCGGCTGTCCCAGCCCGGCGCCGTGTACCGGAGCCGTTCAGTGTCAGACCACAGAGAACAGATTCGGGGCGGAGCAACCGGCGCGCCATACGCAAAAGCAATCCACGTTATTTTTGTAGAGGCATCGCGTCATTCTGACTCTTGGTTTACCCCTATATACTTTCTCCTTTTTCATAGTTTTCTTTGTTGTCACTCACCAAGAACCACTGACAGGAGCAGGGCCACCCAGCAGAGGGTGGGCCGCGGTGGCCCGGAGTGACCCACAGCGGACGGCGCCGAGGAGTACGAGTACGCCATGGAAGCAGGTGATGTGCGTATGTGCGTAATCCTGTGTGTTGACGCGCGGAGTGGGGCGCCGTGGGGCGGGGCGGGGCGCGGGGCGGGGCGCCTCTGACTGGTTTGGCGCGCTCACTGCTCCTCACTGCCGGCGCCGCGCGGCCGGGACGGGCCGCGTGCGGAGCTGTCCTGTGGCCCTCACCCTACCCACACTGACATGACGGGGCGCGGGCGGGGCGGGGCGGGGCGGGGCGGGGCGGGCAGCGGCGGCGAGGCTTTGGACTCGGCGGGGTGGGGCGGGCGGGGCGGGCACCGGGACCACATGCACTGGCTGGCCGGCCTGCCTGCCTGCCTGGTAGCTACAAACTGTAATCTCCCACTTCCGCCGCCCTCCCCGCCCCGCCCCGCCCCGCCCCGCCCCGCCCCGCCCCGCCCCGCCCCGCCCCGCCCCGCCTCACTCTCGCTCCGCCCGCTCCCGCCCGCTCCCGCCCGCTCCCGCCCGCTCCCGCCCGCTCCACCTTGCCCTGCCGCCGCGGCGGCGTGGCCGCAGCATCAACGCCACCAAGACTGCCCGCCCGGCCCGCCTCTCCTCTGCCCCTATGAGGCTGCGCTGTAAGGAGCCTTATACTGTGTGAACCACTGAGTGACTAAGTGTCTGCTACTGGGTCCCGCCCCGCCCCGCCCCGCCCCGCTCCGCCCCGCTCCGCCCCGCTCCGCCCCGCTCCGCCCCGCTCCGCCCCGCTCCGCCCCGCTCCGCCCCGCTCCGCCCCGAGGATTGCCAGAGCCATGACGATTGCCCGCTCCCATGATCGACTGTACTTGTTGACTGTACTTTTACCGGTCCTGCAAAGGGAATTCCCTCCAGAAGCGCGCACATGTGGAGTGTGGTAGAAGCGGCGAAACGCCACGGGTTTCTATTCAGGCCGCGGCCGAGCCGAATCAAGCGCGACGAAGAATCTGGGGTGTGTTGTTCGCGGGGAACAACCATGCAGCGACCCCGTGACCCGACCCGAGCAGTGCGTGTTATCACAGCGGATGGGAAAAAAATGAAGAGGCATGGTTTCGGGAGACAAAAGAAAACTCACATATGTTTGTTAGCGATATCACTCTTTGGCTGCGCATCAGCTTTTATAGCACAGCACTATAGTGCTCGTTCTCTCCCCCACCCTTTCGTGGACGATGAATGCGGCTGGGCTCGAACCCGCCACAGCCATGACATCAGTGATTCACCCTGGCCGTAATACGACTTACAAACACCGTTATCGTCGCGGCTCGGTCGCGGCCGCAAGCACTAAGCACCCGCAAGGCATCTCACTCAACCCTCTCCTCTGCATCCAGCGAGCTCCGTAGGCCAGCGTGAGCTTTGCCCCGGCCGGGCCGGTCGTGACGTCAGTGAGCGTATCGTTTCTCTGAATAGTTATTCGCTGATCGGCAGCGGCGTTTCAATTCGAACGGCGCGGCGCCTCACCTCACGATGCTCGAACCTCTCTTCCCTGTCAGATAAGACTTGACTTGAGAGACCCAGGCCACAAATGACCCAGGGGGTGCGATTTCCTCTTCATGCAGCAGATACTCGTGTCCGGAAGCGCAGCAGGTCGACGCATTTGCACAACGAGGGAGGGGCAGAGGCAGGGCCGGGGGTGTCTCCCAGCACAGTCCCCCGCAGCTTCGGAAAATCATTGTACGGCCCCCAAAAAAATCGTTCAAAAAATCAAATTAAAATCAAAAAGAAAGATACAGAAAAATCGAGAAAATATGAACAAAAAACGAAATAAAATTGGGAAACAAATCAGAAACGAGGGTAAAAAGATCAAGATTTGTCAAAAAAATGACAGGAATAGACTCTTTATCGGTCTGGGCTCGGAGAGAAGAAGAGAGGAATCCCGACCGGAACCAGTGCTCCAAATAAGCATTTTTTCGAAGTTTTAACCATATTGCTCTGCTTGGTTGTCTTTGGGAACCTCCTCTACAACTTTCATTTTGGATTTGAAAAGGCATTGTACGTATTTTGTTTGAGTGATCACCCCTCGCGCTGGGGTGTCATCGCCAACCTCAGCGACCTCAGCCCTCAGCCACCCACCGCCCTGCACAACAATGTGTTCTGTCTTGGCGGGGCCGGGGGGCGGGCGGGGCGACCGAGACACCGAGACTGCCGCCACGCTGTCAATGAGCACGGCGGGTGCGGGACCGGGCCCGTCGGGGCTGGAGGCCCTGGAGGCCCTGGCCCTGCAGGGTCTGGAGGGCAAGGTCAGGGGACGCATCAGGGGCCGGGGCACGCTGGTCCAGCGGGGGCCGGACAGCGCGGAGCTCGAGCTGGACCTGTCCGTGCGCTACGGCCGGCTGCTGCTCAAGCACGCGGTGAGGATGCGACTACCACGACTCATAGTCCAGTGCAACTTTGTTTTGACCTAGACAAAATTCCGAACAGTACCAAATTTTGGGGGTCGTTTTATACATGTCTTAGGAGTGCATAGCCAAAAGTACCCAAAAATCCCCCCGTGGCGATCGGCTAAAATCGTGTTCAACGTTCAGAATTTTGAACATTTGCATCTAAATTGTTTTTTTATCTCTAAAATCTGAACGGTAAGTCGTAGAAAGCTCGGCGACACGTCAAAATGTTCGTTGAACTGAGGGCTACAAGATGACATAATAGTTTGGACCTCTTTGAGTTTTTGAACCTGGCCAATTTGGCACCAAAAGTAATTTTTCGACGTTTTAAAAGACGTTCCATTTCTTTTCCATTTCTTCGGCGCAAATAGACTTTAAAGAACTTTAAAAAAATTCCATTTCTTTAAAGTCTATTTGCGCCGAAGAAATGGAAAAAAAATGGAACGTTTTTTAAAAAGTCGAAAAATTACTTTTGGTGCCAAATTGGACGCAGGTTCAAAAACTCAAATAGGTCCAAACTATTATGTCATCTTGTAGCCCTCAGTTCAACGAACATTTTGACGTGTCGCCGAGCTTTCTACGACTTACCGTTCAGATTTTAGAGATAAAAAACAATTTAGATGCAAATGTTCAAAATTTTGAACTTTGAACACGATTTTAGCCGATCGGCACGGTGGGATTTTTTGGGTACTTTTGGCTATGCACTCCTAAGACATGTATAAAACGACCCCCAAAATTTGGTACTGTTCGGAATTTTGTCTACATAGGAAAAACAAAGGTGCGAATACCTACCTTTAAAAGGCACTAATGAAGTTTAGTGCCTTTGGAAAGGCACTAAAGCTTAGTGCCTTTGGAAAGGCACTAAAGCTTAGTGCCTTTGGAAAGGCACTAAATGAGGCTTTTCACACCTTTAGCTGGCTAGCCTCATATGAGTTCCGTACAAGTTTAGTGCCTTTGGAAAGGCACTAAACTTTAGTGCTCCAGGAAAGGCACTAAACCGCGCCCTTGACTTTAGTGCCCCTGGAAAGGTGTTGTTTAGTGCCTTTGTTTTTCCAGTGTAGGTAAGGGGGTTATTTTGCAAAGTTGCACTGGACTAAACGTCACACTCATGCATGGGCGGATATAGGAGAGCGATCATCTGAAGCGGTCGGCTGGTCGCCGGGCCGGGGGGAAGGAGCCGCCGCCGAGGCCGCCGCCGCCCGGGCGCAGGAGCAGCCGCAGCCGATGACTCCGGGCTGGAGCCGGGCGAATTTCGCTGCTCGCGTTCGAGCAGCAGGAGCAACAGCACCAGCAGCAGAGCAGCAGCAGGAGCAGCAGCAGCAGGAGCAGTGACGGCCGCGGTCGCGCCCGTGACGCCGAGACCAGCGGCGGCTGTCGCCAGGTGCGCTGCCCCTGCTGTGGTTGCCTCGGCGGCCGCGTGCCCCGGGAGTGGCTCCCTCCCGCAGGGACTCCCACTCTCGCTCGGGGAGGCGCAGCGACAACGCCGTCATCTCGGATGCAAAAGGTACACATCAGACTGACCTGACAGCCCACCTGCTGAGCCCCTCCCCTTCCTCTTTCACGTGGCCGTTGGCTTGGCGCAGAACGGCGGGGGCCCGGACCCGCTGCCTGTCCGCGACCGTGGCCGCACCGCCCTGGTCACTGCTCCACCGCGGGAGGAGCGCCCTCGCGGCCGCGGCCGCGCCACCGCCCCCCTCGGTGAGCCACCCGCCACACTGCACATCTGCAGAGGAGCGCTTTCATCGCTCCGTCTCTCTTGCACTAGTGGGGTGCGCCGAATGAGTGCGAAAGAGATGGGACGAGGAGAGCGCTCTTGTAAGTCCGCGCCGCTCTGCCCGCGGGTCGGGTCCCTTCCCTTGCAGCCGCCGCTCGGACTCCTCCTCGTCAAGCTCCCCCGGGGCGGAGGTCACGCGGCTGAAGCGCACCTCCATAGCTCGCCGAAGCGGCCAAGGCCCCCTCCCCGGCCGCAGCACTCCGCCGTCGACGTCCGACTCGAATAGCCCGGGCCCGGGCAGCGGGAGGTCCGATAGCTCTTGTGCGCGCATGCGCCCCTCAGCGGGGAGCAGGGGACGCACCGATCCTAAGCACGACCCCCAGGGAAAACCACCCCCGTGGAGAACGCCGGTCGAGCCGGCCTCGACGCCGAAGGAGGGCGGTGCGCGAGAGTACCACTGGACCTGCAGCATGGTCGGCGACGTGCACACGTCAGACCCGAGCAAGCGGACGAGCCCTTGCGGCGCGCCGTTTAAAACTGGAATTCTGTCGCAAAAGACATGAGCAATGAGACCCGTAATTGTACTATTTTACTGAATGGACGCTATTGAAAACCTTGTTGCCGTATTGAGTAAGTTGGCTCGGTTTGAAATATAGAAAGAAGAACTTGATATCCCCTTTCTCTCTCGGTGTATTAAGGTGCCCCCACAATGAACTCTTCGAGAGGCGACACGACGTCACGAAATTACCAAGAATTTTATTTCCGCGCCCCCTGCCCCCTGCACTTGCGCCTAGCTTGCGCTCTCTGGGGATAGGCTGCCAATTTCACACACATGTTTGGCGGGTCGGCCTACTCAGTGTCTCCCAGCCGCTATCAGTCAGTAGATTCACCTCGGAAATAAGGTTCATTGTGGGGACGCCTTTAGTCCATAAACAACTTGAGGCAGTTAACAATGGCACCCTGGAGCTGGCTCACCCGTAGCCGAGCCCGGTTTTCTCTAGAAATGAACTGCTTTACGACGGCCCTGGGTCCCCGATACCCTTCATGCTGCCGCCAAGGTTGTCGCGTCTGCCGACGCAGCACGGAGTACGAGAAGCACTGTGCGCCCCGGGCGAACACGCGTGGCTACAAAGACGGCAGGGGGGCAGCCGGCGCCGGGGCAGCCTCCTCGTGCAGATGCGGTGCACTGCTCCACGTGCACAGCCCTGCGGCCGGACCCGGGCCACAGCACCACCACGTCCAGTAGGGGGATTCCGCAAGGCGGTTTCGTCGCTCTGTTCTTGTCGCATTCATGGGGCGAGGGCCATGAGGAGGAAGAGAGGGGACACTACTAACCGCTTTGCGGTATCAGTCTGCAGATTCCCGTGAGGGTCCACGTCGTCCTCGATAAGCCATGCATCGGAGCGTGCAGCTCGCTAGGCCCAGGGCCAGGGCCCCGCCCAGGGCTCTGCTGCTGCCGCCCGCACCCCGAACCTGGTGACGCGACGTCGCGCCGCCACCGCCGCCGTCCGAGGGACCCAGGCCCAGGCCTGCGCGCTGAAACGGACTGCTGCGACTCGGTGGAGACAACCGCAGTCGGCAGAGGGTGGCAGCGGCCAACCGTGCGCCTGCACTACGGGGACGCGGAGTACCTCCAGAGCGTGTACAAGTTCCTTCACGGCGAGCCCGGGCCCGGGCGCTCTGCACGCCCACAGCTCGATGCTAGCCGGACGGTCAGCACCCAGACTGGCGGGGGTAGGGGCGCTCCGGCGAGGCCAGGGCCGCCAGGGGCACTCCTCCGCCGACCCACAGCGGGAGGTCCGCGAGGCCGCGGCAAGCGACGCGCCCCTTTTACAACCCGTCTACCCTCCCTCCATCTACGCCATTCCGCCCGCACCCGCAGCTGCAGCCCAGCGGTTTCCGAAGGAGCGCAGCTTGCAGTGTCAGGACTACGTCCGCCCGCAGGTCGGAGCCACGGGGCTCGCCCCGGCCGCCGTCCTCCCCGACGTCTTGGGGGCGATCGGCGGGGCTGCCCGCCGCTGCGCGCGCTGCGCCTAGCGCTAGCGTCCGAGTCCGGGCGGCCCTCCCGGCCCCGGCCCGCACCTCCCCCACGTGCGAGCACCCAGCAGGTGTTGACGTCGTGCCCGGGCCAGAGGCCCCGGCGGCCGTGCCCAGGGTGGAGACCCAGGGCATCACACATCGCCAAGACAAAGTAAAAGAAAGTCCACCGGCGACCGGGTTCCAGTGTTCCACTCCGCGGCCGCGCACCAGCCCCGGGCCGCTGCCCCGCGCCCTGTCGGCGCTGTCCTGCAGACTGGCCGCCGCCGGGGCCGCCCTGCGGCTGCGCGACCGCGGGGGCCGCGGCGACGATGTGGCCGGCAGCCAGGCGAGGCTGTGCGACTCGGCCGGGAGCACCGCCGGGGACGGCGAGATGGACGCGGGTCTGCTTGCCCCGTCCACGAACCCCTGTCGGACCACGGGCACCCCCGGGCGCTCACAAGCGCGTTGCCAAGAGAGTCATGACGTGGCTTCTCAAGCTCCCATGACCATACCCAGCCCAGGATACCCAGCCCGGGTCCCGGCGGTCGTATTGGCATCGCTGTTGCTAGGCAACTCAAGTTAGAAGTAAAAGGGCACCGTCGGGTCGGATGTCCGGTGCGCACCTGCGGCACCTGCGTTCTCGAGGGTAGGCGACCGGACCGGACATGTCGCGGTGGGACTCGTCGTGGGATGCTTCTGACGCGCGCATCGGCGGCAGGCAGCTGTACACCTCGGCGACGGCCGCAGAGGGCGATATGATGTCGGGACCCGAAGCAGCACAACCTGCAAGGTGCAAGGAGCTGCCTATTCTCTTCAGCTACCGGCGCATTTCAAAATTTTCAAACTTTTCCTCTGCCGCTGCGGGCACAGATGGCCTCCGATGAGTCGAATGCAGCTCTTCTCCGCCAAGGCCAATCGCGAGCTGGAGGGGCTGGTGAACGCGACTTTCACCGAGACGGGCATCTTGGGCGAGCCGGGCGAGCCAAATCTGCTACCGCCCACGGATGAGCCGGAGCTGCAGGTGCGACTCGACTCGCGCCCAAAGTAAGGGCCGGGCAGAGGTCAAGGTCAAGGCAGTCTTTGCCGCTCTCTCGAGCCAAGCGCCTGTCGACGGAACGGAACTGTGCCGCGGATCTGTCGTGCCAGGGCCCGGGCCCAGGAAGACACCCTCCTGAAGAGGATAGGCATACCCGCACACCGTTACGTTCTGTCTCTCTCTGTCCCACCTGATCCCTGGTGCGCACTCGCCCCGCCCCGCAGCTGGCGCTGAGCCGCCTGCTGCGCGCCGAGCTGGCTTGCGACTTCGCGGAGGCGGTCCAGGACGCCGAGGAGGCGATGCGCTCGGCGCCTCCCGAGGACGTGGAGCGCGTGGCCTCCATGGCAGCCGCGGCGAGCGCGAGGCGACGGGCCGCCCAACGCGCAGCCGAGCACCAGGCCCACATCGTGGAGGTGATCCGGGAGCCCGTGCCGGAGGCGGTGGGCAGCGAACCCGGACAGCGCGCCATGGAGGTCATCGCCTATGTGGGGTCGACAGGCACGGCGGCGTCGACGGGAAGCGAGGACAATTTAAAATTATAGAGCGGTCGGAGAAAGTTCATTGCGTTGGTTTAATGTCATTTTTAGAAGGGGTATGCTACAAAATATGCGTAAATTATTCAAGGTATAAATGACAAAAATAAGATTTTATATTATAAAAGGTATAAAAGGTAAAAATAAGATTTTTGTGTATCACATAAATGCTGAGGCCCTAGTTGTCACTAGAAAATATACCTAACACCTGTAAATAAGAGAACAGCTGGTTTTTAGGAATCTTCTGAAATCAACAATCATACATAAATTATGCTCATCGATTCTGAATACCTTGCTTATGTTGATGCACCTCTCAGAAGTTATCTTTTCCAAGTCACTAAACAAATCATTTACCTTTTTCAATGATAATATTTTCTAGGGCAAATAAAAAGTAAGATAAGATTAATTACAATCCAATCAATAAGGGACAATAAACTGACAAGCTAGGCACTTACCTCTTGGAAATTTGGTAAAAGAGATTTTTCAACATAAGGAAGAAGTAGTGCAGAGAATTCCGGTTTTTTATTAGCCAGACAAAATTCTACAGCTCCCACCACATCAATGTACTTAAGAATGGGACAGGTAGGAAATAGAGCTAGCGCATTAAGCATTGCTGAATGCCTCTCTTCTTCTGAACTGAAGTTAGCTGAAATAAATTCAGGGTTTCTGACACTGCTGTATTTGACTTAGATACTGCATTTATTATTTAAATTAATACACACTGGTTTTGTATACATACAATTGGAAAAGGGAGATGTTAGCAGCAAATTCCATGCATTACTATATGAAGGAAGTGTCCACAGATGATACATCTCTGACGTGTAAGACAATGCCTGTTCAAGCTCTTTCATCTAATTGAGACAAGGGTAAAAGTCATATTACTACATGAACTTTGACGCAAAAAAATCAAAGTTGCAACAAAAGTAAAATAGGGTGATATAGTTACCATTGCGAGGTCAATCAATTGTTTGAAAATAGAATTCCATAAGGTCATGTGTGAGATTTTGTAATCTACACAGAGATGAACAAGAAAGCTGACTGCACGAGGACTTTGAGTTTGAGTTCGCAATACTAAATTTGCTAATTCCTTTTTATCACAAGTATCAAAACCATCTTCTGAGTAAGTCAGTCCAAGTATTTCCAAATCCCTCAGATAAGCCAATGTGCGGTGTTTTTCCCTTCAAATGATCCAATTTTAACATTTAGTAGACCATACCAAGAAAAAATCAATTCAAAGTCAGCCAGCTTACCTTATACTGCCAATGGATCTTCCTGCAAGCTCCTCCAGGGTTTCATCGTCGGTCAACATGCACAGACATTGCATGGCTCTAAACCGCATGCCAATACAGCATTCCCCCTTGAATACCATGCTAATCAAGAACAATGCCCAAACTTGAACATCTCCATATTCCATTACATATCGTGCTCTGTAAACAGTAAGTGTATGTAAAAAGTAGTTGCTAACTGAAGAGGATAGATAGATATATCCTTCATATAATACACCTTAATAGCTATGCAAATAGGAAATTTGAATCATACGTCCATCTTACCGCAGTATGTTATCATCAGCACCGTAAGGATCTGAGAAATTACTCCCTTCTTGCTTTTTATACTTTGGCAGATTCATACCTCTGAGGCAATCTTCTTCCAATGAAGTATTGCAATCAACTACAATATCAGGTTGAAGCCACTCTGTCACTAAATTCATATGAATGGTCTTTAAACATATTTTGTGAATATTACTAATCTCTTCAACTGCAGCATTGATGTCTGAAATTTGATCAAAGACTATCAGCTACAAATTCATGTAAAACTGAAATATTCATACTGGGGATGAGTATTGTTACCCAGAGAGTGGGATGCAGAGCCTCTGCATAGTTCCAGTATAGTTGGGTGTTGATAAAGGACATGGATAAGCTCTGTTGGGTTTTGTGCAAGTTGTAAATAGCAAGGTTGACCGAGGCCAAATTGATGTAATGTTTGTAAAGTAGCAAGGTGATAATATTTCTTTTCAATTTTCATTTTATACTCAGTTTCTTTTGTCTTATTATAAACTATTTCAGAATACTGTAAGCAGAGATTTGCAGCAGCCACTTGATCTAAGCCTGAAAACAAATATTGTTTTAAACTTCAGAGGATGTTAAAGTATAAAGAGGTTGGGTGAAATTTAGTGACAAACTGCAACTCGCCTGCGGGAATCTTATTCATAAAGAAATAAAGAGTGGCAGCTGCTTGCACAATATCATCCATTTCTGCAACACATGCTGCAATTGATTGGAAGAGAGCTTCATTTTTATAGGATCCACACCAGTCCAAATTATTTTGATAACCACTAAATTCCTCTGTAACCTAAATGTATCAGGACATTAGCTTGTGAATTCAGAATAAACCAAATTAAGATAAAGCCTTATAGGAAAAAAATTGTAGCTTACAGTTTGATGTACTGCTATTGTGCAAATTTTATCTCTAGGTATGTCCAATGCACCAGATATTTGCAACCAACTCTTGTAGGTGCTTAAGTTAATTTCATGTCTAGCAACCAGCAAAGGAGTATCAATCAAACGTCGATTAAATGGCAATCGGAACTCTGACATTTGAGGAAGACCAAAAGAAGATGGAAAAACCTCTGTCCAAAATTCTTCTTCCGCTTGGTCTGGCTGCCTGTGACAGGTAAATAATGAGCAACTTAGAAAGGGGGCAGTGGCTACACATTCCAAAACATAATTAGAAGTCATACTTGACTCTGCGGTACTTCTTCAGAAATGTTGTGATTAAACGCTTGTTTGTCTGGTTGGCAACACCGTGACGTTCCAAAATCTCAAGAATCACAATAAATACCTCATGATGGTAGAAATTGACCTAACAGCAAAAAAGAAATGACATGAAAAAAAAGATTGATTAAAGGCATACTGTGACAGCATAGAAATATTACAAACCCTTTCCCAAGTAGAGCCAAGAGTGTTGCAGAGAAGATTTTTATTTTTTATCTTTTTCTGTATATCCCAACACTGCTCAAGCAATTGCTGCTGTGTGTTGCGCTCAATAACATCTGAATGTTGCAAAAAATGCATAATTATAATCTTGTAATTGAGAAAGAAGCACTGTTGTCACTATCTGAAGTAGATATATTAACCTTTTGTTCCATCAGGATTGATTGAGATTATGGGATCTGGATCCCAAGACAATAGAACTGCACATAAATGTTGCAAAAGTACCTCCTGAAAATCAAGCTGGTAGTCAGAGCAAAGGGCTTGAAGTAGAGATGCATTGACCTTTTTGGATCCAATGAGCTTTTGGAGAACAGTTTCAGGATCTGATTTTCCTCGAAGCAACTCTGAAATCAGAAAGCGGATAGTACTTAGATGAAATCATTTTCAACGAGCGTCGCGTTCGACGCTTAGCTGAAAAGTAGGTGCAGCAAGCTGACAAGCACAATCCCATGCAGATAGTCCGCCAATAGTACCCGCCCGGGTGAGGGAGCGCGGGGAGCGGCTTGTACGGCCCCTGTCTCCCCCAACCAGGAAACAGAGCAGCAAACTGGAAAAGGAAAAGAAGCCCATACCTTTTGCTGGTATTCCAAGCTCTGAAAGTCGTAAGCCCCATGTGCTTTGAACTGATATGAGCTTGAAATATGAATGTAAATCTTGAGTATTCCATGTTTTAGTTACTATAGATCCAAGACATGACAAAGCCTTTTGCCTTTGGAAATCAATTTGTGTACTAAACAAAAAGCAAAAAAACAGTTAACATCTGAAATTATTTTAATGCATTAAAAACAAGAATAAATAAGCCAATTACCTTCTGCACATTTTTAAGAGGTAATCCAAAGCCCTGGGTTGGCCCATAAGCGATAAAAGGCTGAGACATAAATATTTATCCAACTGCCTGGCACCAGCCACTTTGGAAAGGAGTACCTCAGAAGATTTCAGAAGAAGAGTCCCAAAAGAGGAATCTGCACTACAGTCCTTTTTAAAAGAAGGAAAAGGAAAAAAAAATGTAGAAGAAAAAAAAACGACAAAAAATAATTTTTTGGTCAAACCAAAGAATAAAAGGCAAATACTTACTTGCTTACAAGATCTTTCCATTATGGTCTGAATAAGACACAGTATTATTGTTAGAGCAACATCTTGTTGTTCATTTTGAAGTTTCACAGATGATATACTCAAACTGGACAAAAATGCATTACCCTCATCTGCAAAAAAATAAATATTTCACATAAATCCACAAAACGAATATAAAAAAACAACGTAGTTTGTTAAGTTCTGAGAAAAATTTTAGAAGCAAACCTGTGTTTTGGCAGAAATTGAATGTAGCATACAGAAAATCATTTAAGAAAGAACCATTAAGGAAACCTGCCATTCCTGGGTCCTTGTACAATGGGGTAAACCGCCAAGTTAACAATGGGTCTTTCTGACAGACTGATGACATTTCTTTCTGTCCTGATACAAAGTTCCAGACTCGAGCCCAACCAAACGCCTGTATAGCTTTATCCAATTGTTCTACACAGAAAAGGTTAGGTAAGATTTTAAAATAAAATTTTATTAAAATCTTTTTGCATAATAAATAATTTAAGACTTTTCACTTCTCTCAAGTATGTTTACCTGGTTCACAATAACAGCAAACTTCACTGGCTATATGATAAACAGCAGAAGAAGCATCTGGGATAGTATGCATTATTTCACCCACTCCACAGTTAGATAAGACTTGATTCAAAAACTTATAGGGAATTTTCAAAAACCTCAAGTAAACATCACTAGCCAAACAGTGTAGGTCATCAAGTGTTCTGCAAACATTACAAAGATGGTTACTGGTACAAATAAACAAAAATATCAACTTTGACTACTACATGGAATAAATCAAATCACCCAGCTATGTAAGTAGCAAGTTCCAAGTCAGTCAGAGTCAAAGCCTGTTCAATAATTTCCAATGATGCAACAGTTGTAGGAATCATGAGAAGTCTGGCAGCATGGATTGACTTATAGTGAAGACGTATTGACCGCTGTCTTGGCTTTTCATTTTCTGTAACTATAATGAAAACATTAACGTTGATGGGAAGTGAAAGGAATTGGAAATGTCATTAAAAATGCAATTACAAATCTTACCCTCTATCAATAAGTCAGTGATAATATCTTTTAAAATGTTTTGGCGAGCTATAACATTGCTCATTTCCTCTACAGACAATGACTTCCCAAAATCTTTCTGCATGGCAAGATAGTAATTAGCTAAGGAGAAAGAAATAACAACCTAGTTTCACAAATACAACAAACCTTGAAGTGAAAACGATTTCTGATCTCTTCTAAGGACAGAGGTAAGTATTTGGGATTGTCTAAGTCTTCAATATGACTGAGCCCTGGAGGATTTAAGGCTCTAGCAGAATTATGGCAAACAGCAAGAGCAGAAATGAATTCAAATTTGTTCTGAGCTACAGTAATGTTATCAAATTCCCAACAAGTGGACAGTGTGCATATTACACGAGGGCAAATCTGAACTATCATGTCATTAGGCAACTTCTGCAATACCTCAAGGGCTTTAACTGTCAGCCTGGTGTGAAAGAAAGTGTGATGAGACATAGAAATGTAAAAAATAAGAGAGGAAGAACAGTCTAACTATTACATACCCTGAATAGAACAACTCTATAATTACAGTAATATAGTCATCTACTGACTTATGGCAGAGTTCTCCGATATCATCAAGCATATCAGGATGATTCTGCTTTACAATAAACTTCAGCAACAGTTTCTTCTGCAATGAAAAAAGATATCTATCTAAATCTATAAAGCGTAAAAGTAGAAAACTTATAATGACATCCTGAGAGTGACCAAGAGTACAGCCTTGAATCAAACTACTCTATCTAGTTTATACAAATAATGGACTTACATTAAATTTGTTGATATGCGTCTTTAAATCATACTTCTTCAGAATGAGATTTGTCACAATTTGCTTTTGTTTCTCACGGATAAGAGACGTCAGAGGGTGCTTTAATTTCAGCCCTTCCTCAGCGAGGTTTGACATGACAGGACTCCAAGGCACAGGAGCCGCTTCAAGAGCTGCATTAATACACTCAAGGCGAATCTATAAAAAATCAATCAAGTGAAAATCATGTTGGAAAAAAGAGAGGAAAAAACCAAGTACGTAAATTGTTTGTTACTTTGTAATTTGTTATGTGAGGGATAAGTGAGGCAATTCTTAATTCCCAAGGAGCTTCATCCCAACTCCAACAGCCATCAGAGTTTTGTAAAACACACTGAAAAAGGAGAAAGTTACCAGTCAGTCAGATCTCTTCGTTAAAACAAAAACTTCAAAAGGGAAAATAATTTTTACTTACCATAACATAAGTGGAGATAATATTGTCACCATCCAGCCTATTGTCCAAAACATAAACATTAAAAAATCCCGTAACAAATGTTGACATTGCTCCCACATCAATGTAATCCAGGAGCAAAATAGCTACATCCGAGGGAGACTGAAAACACAAAATCAATAAAAGGTTATAACTCAACAAATTCTTCTTTCATAATAGTGAGGGTGAGAAAATAACCAGTAAGCTCTCACCTGACTGTATTCCTCAAGTGTTAAAAAGATATAGTATTTTGATCGCAGTGAATACAAGTCAGAAAGTCCACAGCGAAGGACAACAAGAGGTCTGAGGGGAGATGCTTCCAAACCCACAAAGAGGCTAGCAAAGTTTTGAGAGGATACAAGCTTGAGCGTCCTATCAGCATAATCCAAGCCTATTTTGGGCCATTCTCTTGGATGAGACCATTCTAAATCCCTGATAGATAAGGACAAAATAGATACTTACAGTGCAAGTAATTTTAAGCTAAATACAGGTACACATATCACTCACGAAATCTTTTTAAGGATCCAGGTAACAATCTCGGAGAGCCCATTTGGTTGTACCTCCAAGAGAGAGGGCAATAATTGAGCAAGCCACTCCAAAATTTTGTCAATGCCGACCCAAGTAGGGATGTCTTTCAGAAGACATTGGATTGTGTAATCATCCCCTAGGAAACTTCTGAACGAGGACTTATGCCTACACCATATGATTGATGCCTCCGAAAGAGTTCCCTAGGCAAAATATTTCACCGTAAGGACACCGTAGAAATTAATGAAGAAAAGAAGAAAAAGAAACAAAAAAATAAAAGAACCAAAGCAGACTAAAATCAAAGAAATAATACCTCTTTCACAAATGCCTGCAGAATTCGCATCAAGTCAGCCCGGCAAAAGTCAAGCCATTCCTCTACATTCCATGATGTTTTCAACAGGTTAAAGGTCTCTAAACGGAGCATTGACGCACACACATTTCCTGACCATTCAGAGACTTTTGTTTCAAATTCAGGGTTCTACAAGTAATTTTATTTCACATTTAGGTATTGGTGGAATCACAGAAGGGTTTGGTGTACTCACAACCAAAAACTACTACTTACATTCAAATAAAACATTTCTAATCTTTTCTGGGCATATTCTAGCATGGAACTAGCTGCGTGATGGCTAGGGGGAACTGCACTGACACAGCAATTACAGACAAAATCTAAGTCCTTTCAGAAAAGCAAAAATGTGTGAAGATTGGAATAGAAAATCAAGAATTTAATATGATGGGTTTCAGTTTGTTTTCACTTACTGCAATTTTATCAAGTTCATTTAATAGGGATTTCAGAAGCTCGTTGACATCATCATCACTATAGTTTCGTCCCCATGGCTCCATTAGGCTAAGCCAGTTTTGAGCTCTAGCCATGTGAACGGGAGTCAGATCCAAACCAAAATTATTGGCAAGAGTTTCAGCATCCTGAAATTTCTTCCGAACCAGAAGTCGCTCCAGCCTGATAAAAAAAAATTAATATTAGGAGCCATTGAGAAATCAAGCATTTTCAACAATAGGAGTATTTAATACAGATGAATTGAAGTCACAACCTACCTAAATTTGGGAACAGTTTGAGTAGCAGACTTTAAGGAAATTCTCGAAGTCTTGGCCGATTTGTCAATAGCAAATTCAAGAAAAGGAATGTCTTCCAATTCAAAAGGGGTACACATTAGAACAGATTTTTCTCCAACAGCAAGAGTAAACTTCTCTCCAAAATCTGAATTAGAAAAATTGGGTTGTCAAGCACAAAAATCTTCTGCCTGTTTTTAAGTCTATGACTAGAAGACAATAGTTGGCAAAGAAGAAAACTTACTTGGTAAACACATCAGTGTCAGATTACTTTTGTCTGTTTCTGAGGATGGACTTACAGCAATCAATGACACTTCTGATGTACTAGATCCTATCAACTGAAAATCTAGTATAGATTTGCAGTTTTCTATTGGCATGGTATGTGTCAGCAAGGTGTATGGGCAGACACGGACCAATTGACCTGAAGCATTTAGTGCAATAAAAAGGCTGAAAAAGAAAATTATGTTCAATTAAGATAAAACTCAATGAAATAAATAAATATTGTTTTCCAATTGCACACCCATACCGTTTATCACTTGTTGCTCTAACTTTTAACAAAGTTGATCTGGATTGACTCTCAAACCACTTGAGATCAGAAGTGTCATTTGACGAGCTCAGGCCTGTAGACAATGAAGCTATACCGTTGCCAACAGCAAGGATAATGAGTTCATCCATCTGCTTCAGAGTGGTAGCTGAACGAATCTGGAAGAAAACTCAAGGAAGTTTAATAGGCTCATCTATAATGAAAATAGAAAAATTAATTTTATTTAAATTAAAACTGACTGGGGCAATAGACGTAACCCCACAAAGGCCTTCAACATTTGTATCTGATAGAAGGGTCTCGACATCTGCCTTGTTTCCATTTGACAGGGCTGTATGAAGTGAGGAGAAGGGAAGGTTGATTAGGCTGCAAAAAACACATAAAGTCAGCATGTTGATTAGCTGCTAACATATATTTCTGAAGTTATTAAAACTTATGTTTAAGTGTCAATCACCTACTTCAAAACAAAGCCTGAGGCACAAACTACTAAGACACTATCATGGAGGCTGACATCTGCTATTATTTTCACAAACATTTGTCCATTTTTGGGTGCAGTTTTAAGATTCCTACAGAACAGAGTTAGATGATATCAGATGAACAATTGCCTCATTATTTCTTATAACGTCAATGACACTGAACAAAATGCAAACTAACTTGGCGTAAACAGGTTCACCCTCAGACGGGATATGCAGACAATGAATGAAACCATTGTTTAGTCCTACAATCAAAAAATTGCCATCAGCTGAATCAGTAAAGGTTTCGATAACTGAGTCAAATTCCATATTGAACAGTGCTGATGAGCTTGAAGCATCTTCAAATACTGTAATTGTTTTCCCAACACAAACACAAAGCCCTCCATTTGAAATGTGGCCAAACTTGAGAGTTGGAATATCTGTAATCTGGTCGTTAATTTGGAAAAAAAATGAATAAACTGTAATAAAATGAATTAAATGCAAGCAAAGAAATCTGAAACTAACCTCATTATCATTCTGAAACGTAGCGGCAGTTGTGATTTCATAAATGCAACCATCACTTTCAGCGTAGGCCCGTGTCCCAAAATGGATGGTCTCATCTCCCGGGTCGTAGTCATTACGAATGCTCCACTCCATGGCAGACGACAAAATTACGATAATTCAGTAATCTCTTAAATATTAGAGACCTGTCATTGATGTTTTTTAAGACTCGGACCGCAAGCACAAGTCCAAAAGTCTGTTGTGTTGTGGTTGACTAGTGACGGTGAAAATGGCGCGCAAAACCAGGGTGGTGTTGACAAAGAATGTCTCTGACCAGACCTGACCAGAGTCAAAAATGATGTACTGATTACTTGCTGATTAGTTCAAATTTCGTGGGATATAATGTGGTCTTTGTTTCGGGCTTTTCTTTAGTTTAAGTCAAGCCAAAGATTTTTATTACTGCGGCTGTTCCATTCCTCTGCTTGCCGCGTGGTAGGGCATTATTTTATGCTGTGAGATAAATTTCCCTTCAAACAAGCGAACCGAAGTCTCATAATATCTCTTTCACCGCTAAAGAGTATATTTGAACAATGAGGATTCAGACCAATAATTCTGAAAAATTAGGGATGAAATCTTGATTTCTAGATATCAAAGGAAGAATTTTTCTTTTTTACAACCGCCGGGTGGTGGCACTGCACCGGACCCGGAAGCTCTCCAGTGAGGAGTGCGCATGCAAACGTGTGTGCGCGCCTGAGCTGACGCCTGGAGTGTTTGTCCGTCGATGTGTTTGCTTTCCTTTTTCCCACAGAACGCATATAAATTTCATCGACACATTCATTTTTCAAAGGGTAAGTGCACAGATTGTTATTCTGTAAATACTTTCGTAAATTTATGAGATAAGTGGCGAGTACGGGTGGCCGAGTTGGACGGACACCAGTACGGTCTATATTGTAAGGCCACCATACCGCCGAAACCCAAAGTGAAGCGCTCGTCGAAATTAAAATTTTCTGGAGAAACCGAGATTGTATCGCAAAGTGTAGATAGAAACCTAAAAGTCAACGGAATAGTCATTTCAGTTCATGTAGGGTCAATGACAGCTTCTAAACTGTGGAAAAGGTGGTCTAAAATCACCTTCATTCCTCTCCAGGAACACTGTGCAATAGCATGTGCTAAAGCGAAATACAAATGTTTAGACAGAAAAATAATCCTCGTGCCTTTTCCTTAATTAGTCTCCTATGCGTTACACCCGCAGATACTAGGCTGTTACATAACTAGCGCGAACTGTGTTTCACATCGGCGTGAGGATGCCACCCGGTGGCAGCAAACTTGCCCATTGTGGGGTCATATCGCCGTCAAGGGTGTACGTCGAGACAGAGGCTGTATCAAGTTAAGGAGATCAACAGATCAACATAGTTTGGTTTTAGGAATTTATTCATGCGGTCTGTGATCGTTCACGGGAGCAAAACTCGGTTTATTGCGAAATGTGTCGAAATGAATTCCAGAAAAGCGTAAATACAATCCTGAAACGAATCTCGCTGTGTAGATTAACAGATAACAGATCAACAGATCTATACATTTATTTTAGAATTGTTTCTGTGCTTTTCTGGAATTTATTTCGACACATTTCGAAATAAACCTAGTTCTGCCCCCGTGAACGATCACAGATCGCATGAATAAATTCCTAAAACCAAAATATACATCTGTTGATGTGTTGATCTGTTGATCTCCTTAGCTTGATACAGCCAGAGTGGTATCGCGCTCAGCCCCCGTCCCAATATCATCAAGGCTGCCGAGATGCTTTTTATCCTTGCTTTTCCCGGATTTCGGATGAACAATAATGCTAGGAGGTTGGTGATTGTAGAATAAGAAATGAAAGTTATTATTTCAAACGGAACACAGGCGCAACTTTTATACAATTTACTAACATCACAAAAAGATGTTTTGCTATCTGAAGTCCTTTACATTATCACAAGCTGCTGGATCTTATACAATACCTTACAAAGTAACAAAATCCTGATATTTTAACACATCTTAGATAAAAATATTTCTTTTCATTTATATACATGCAGTTGATTAGCTAGGTAAAAGATTTTTCAGGGAGTTTTTCCAATTGACTTATACACAACTTAAAACATAATAATTTACTAAACACATATTTAAAAGCTTTTTGGCATTTCAGCCAAAGTACACACCTAACTATCACGAGTACTTCAATTTCAGGCTTCATGATTTAAAACATAACTTGAAACATCATCGATTTAATAAAATACGGCCAAGTGCTGACACAGCAAGAGAAGACTGAGACAAAGTATTCATGTAGGCTTGAGCATCTGCTCGTAAAATTTCAAGATCTGGCAAAGAATTGCAAGATTCAATATTCAACAATGTGTCAAAAAATGTTCCCCAGAAATCTCCATTAAGATGCCTGCAAAAGAAAAATTATTAGACTTTTTTTTCTCTTGAACGTGTTTCAATGTATTTCTTTGATTTTGTTATGATATTTCTTACCTTGGAAATTTTGTTTGAATGGCCCACCTGCCTGTAGTTTTGCTTTCTTGAACCTTCATGTAATCACCAAAGATGAGACAGTGAGCTGTATTTGCTAGTCCAAACAAATCGGTCTGAAAATGTGAAAATATTTTTTATTTTAAATCAGGTGGAAAGTCACTTCTTTCCGTGAAAAGGAAAGTATTTCACTATCATATGGTAACTTTAGAACAGTCAAATTTATACAGTCACATTTATAACTATTTTAAAAGTTTCATTGGTGGATTGGTCTTAGGTAAGTATACAGTTGACAAGGAATCTTACCTGGTATGTCCATGGCTTGCCAGTTCTCATCTCAATACAGGTAAATGTATCGGTCAAAACAACTTGGTCAAATGTTGTTCCAGGGGGCATTAAGGACATATCTATACTTCGCCCAAAATCAATAAGTTGAATGCATGGTGGTGCTTGATTAGTACTTGGAATTGCTCTCATAAGTATGTTATCAGGCTTCAAGTCTCCATGAATTATTTTGCAGGCATGAAGAGCTGATACTGCACTTATCAATTGTTCTAATAAAAATAGAACTTGTGACTCTTGCATTGGTCTTCTTGTGCTGGCAAAAACTTTATTCACTAGATTTAACAGTGTTCCGTATGGTAGAAAGTCTGTCACTATAACACTACCGTTACTGTAAACATAGATCTGCTCTGCAGGGCATGAAAGCTGGCGCAAGTTCCCTCTGAGATAGTCGGTGTTGGATTTCTCTGCATATGTAATACTCCCAGCGACAACCTGGCTTCTGAATTTTCAATGCAACTTCTTTTTGTGTACTTGTTTTCACACCTTTCAGAACTTTTGCATATGCACCTTCTCCAAGAACTTTCCCAACTGTGTACACATCCCCATCTGTCCCAAAAAGGGGAAGTGTAGTCAACAAAACATAAGAATAAATTGAATAAATTGAGAAGAATTGATAGTTTTACTCATATGGAGAGTGAAAAATTACTTACTTAAAGTCAGGCAATTGTTTCTCTTTGCAGGAACAGTACCATTTAGAGTATGATAGCCTTCAGCATGCTGAGAGAGAGGAAATCCCATGTTGAAAAGGAAATAGTTAAGAATTCGCGAGTCAAATGGATTTATTTCTCCTCTGCCCACTCGCAAACTCATTTCGTGCATCACTTGAAGGTCTGGTGCATGTGGCTGGGAGGTGGCTGAGCTTGTGGTTGTGATGGTGGCTGAGCTTGCGGTTGTGATGCCTCAGCTTGTGAAGGAACTTGAACTTGCATCTCAACTTGGGTCAGCGATTGGGCTTGACCTTCTTGAGAAGAGGAATGCTCAGTAGATTCCTCAATCTGATTTAGGTAAGGCTGAGGCCCTACACTTTGTCTTTGGGTTGTATACTTTCCATATTTGCTACTGGTAGAGGTAGACAAACTGTTTCTACTTCCAGTAGAGAGCATACTCTGATATTTCTCTTTTGATGATTCCAATATTGCACTAAGTTGATCCTTTTCATTCTTTATTCTAAAAAGTTTCAGAGGTGGAACCGTTTTTGGAGAATCTGATGATTGATTTGAACCATCAGCACCATCATCTTCTGGCCAGGATTGTTCAACACGATACAAGGAACTATAAAATGTTAAAAATAAAAAATATATTAGAAGGAGAAATCAGAAAAGACTGTCCCAAAGTTTATGACTAAAAACGTGATTCCAATGAACTATTCAACAAATAGTATTCAGTCACCTATTAAAATCGATCGCATTTTTAGAAACTCTTGATTTCTTTGGTGATACTTGAAAGGGTGTTGAAGCAGCAGACATTTTGGGGAAGAAAAATGCCTCAGTAATTCCACTTTCAGACATGTTTGCTCCAAACTGAGGAGCTGCTGCAACAGTTGCATCATCTTCCATCTTTTCAGGTGTTGTCTAGAAAAAGATAAAAAATAAATAAATCAACCAATAAATAAACAATTTAAAATTTGAAAACAACCTGGTGGTATTTGAGAGATCTGCATATCAATGCTACAAATATTTAATGTTACAAACCAGAGGTACTTGTGCTGAACAGTGTGAAGCTGGGTGCTGCAGTTCGTTATAAAGGGCCGTATGGTTGTTATACATGAATGAAGTAGAAGGAGCAGAGTCCATCACGTTGTGTTGTGAGAGGGACTTGATTGGTATCGGTCCTTGGGCACCGGATGGTGCCATCATCATAGGCTCAGGACTAACCATAACAGCTGCTGGGCCTTGTACATGTGGTCTCTGATCAGAGTATACACTGGTATGGTTTTGAGAATGAGAGGTATATGCAGGAGGCGCCACATGGAAATGGTTTGCATGGTGCTGCATGTCATTTCCTGAGGTATTAGGGACAGGTGCAACACCACATTCTTCCATCAGCTCAATATCCGCTTGGGGATATTTTTGAAGATTCTCCTTTTCTTGGGCAACTTTTTCTATAGAGGTGAAGGTGTGGGCAGACATGGATACATTTCCACATTCCAATGCAGTTGGGTGAGACGGGATGTTATTTTCTGCATCTCCACCATCACAAAAAACTTGGAATTTTTTTCGTGGAACGGGAGGATCTGTAGAAATGTATGATGATTCTTGGTAGACTGCAAATCCATTTTGTTGTGGCATATAAGATGTTCCCGTCATAGGATCTTCAAACATATCAGCTTGGTTTGGGAAACTACTTGATGCCGTTACACTGTGTTGATGTGCATTTCCTAAGGAATGGGGGCCTGCACCAGCAGTTTGATGATTATGTGAAAATGCTGGCTCTACACCCCTCAACAAAGAATTTGCATGAGCCTGATGGGGTGAACTATCATCTTTCATGATCTGGAACGCTGGTTGATAAATAGGGGGGTTTGAGCTTGGTGCTGAATTTGGACCACTGTTGGAAGCTGGAAAAAATGAAAGCAGTTTACACGTGTAAGTTTTTAAGTTCCCTATCCAGTCAACTCCTATGGGTGAGATCCAAAGTACAACAGAAAACAATTTATCAAAAAGTGAAATTCTATGACAGCCCCATTTTTAGGTAATGAGACTGACGTCCGAGCAGTTGTACCAATTAAGATTTACTGTATTGCACAATAATAGTACCTTTTACTGTAGTTGGGCTTCCCCATAGGTCCTGCACTTCATTCATTGCCAGTTTAGTATGGAGAGTCATTGACTGATTATGCATGGACTGGTTAGATGAGGGAAATCTATGTCCCATGTGGGGTGGCTCATGACGGGGAATATGGCCGCTTGAATGAGCTCCAGAATTGGGTGTTCCACAAAGTGTCTGAGGCTATTTGAACAGTTAAAATTGCATGATTATTTTTAGCTATTGACTGAACGTGAAAAAAATTAAAACAAATACATTGGAACAAAATATTACCTGAGATTGCTGGTAATCACTTTGCACTGATGTGATAATGTTAGCAGGACTAGGAGAAGGACCTGGTTGTCTAAACGAATTCTCTGACATGGTTTCTAATCTTTGACCATCACCTTGAAATAATTAATTAGAAAAAAAAAGAAGGAAAAAGGGGAAGAAGAAAAAAAATATATGAATATATAAATCAGTACAGGAAATGCAATTGGGATGTTCAGGTAACTCACCAAAGAATGGAGCAGGTTTCTCTCCAGATATAAAATGGTTTTCTGGTACCATGCCCAAAGAAACAGAAGGCACAGTACTAGCCACAAATTTCCTTTCATAGAGAGGTACTTGCTCATGATGTGCTGACATTTCTCTAAGTTTCTGATTTTGTTCAGCTCTTTTCTTGAAATAATGAAATGCGCGAAGTTCCTCTAGTTGTAATTCTTTACCTCCAGCATACACCTGTAGGTTTTATATCACATAAATAAAAATAAAATCATAAAACAAACCATACATTAAAAACAAACAAAAACAGAAGATTTTTCTGCATCCAAGATATTAGGCTTAAAATAACATTCGGTTAACCTGTACCTCATTTTTAGGATACATGGGCTTTGTGAAAGGGTTTGGCTCCTCAAAAATTGCTATTGCATCATGGAAACCATCTTCTAGTCCTTTTCGAGGTTGAAGTGCATTGGGTACAACTATACCATGTGTTCGTAGGTCGTTCCCACTTGATGCATCTTCTTCATCCTTGTGCACTAGAATGGAAAAAAACAAAATGGATCTAGTTTCACAGAGAGTAAGATAAACTTCAAAAGTACTGGGTTAAAATTACCTTCAAATCCAGGTTGTTTGGGCAAAAATGAATTGCCAGCATTGGAGACATGATGTTTTCGTGATCCAAGACCCTGGCCAGTCCAAGGGCCTGCCTTTACAACATTTTCCTTGTTAATGGTCTGGGTAATTGGAAGAGCTGTAGGAACATTCTGACTATGCAAAACTTCACCCTCTGGTTCGCCATGCTCCTGAAACAAAATCAAACAGTGGATGTTGTTTTGATGCAGCAAATATATATGAAAAATCAAATAAACCCTTTTGGCCTTGGAAAATCACCTGATAGACTGTGACAGGTCCCGCATTGTTACCACGCACACCGAACGTTCTTGAAGAGGGCACAGAACGTCCAGATGATCCCTGAACTGCAGGTACTACACCAGGAAGCTGACTTTTCACATTTGATCCCACTCTTACAGTAGGAGCCACACCCTTTTTCCCAATAGCTTTCAATGCTGCCATAGGCATTCGATGATCACCTTGAGGATGGTTTCCAATCTCATCTTCTGATGTTTCATTGTTCATATTTTTGTGATTGAAAACAAACGATGACAAAAATTGCCTGTTCAAACAAACAATAACCATTAATACCCACAAAGTTTTATTTCCTCATAATATGGAATAAACACTCACTGATGAGCAGCGTGCAATTCCTCAGCTGGTTGTGCCATTAACATAGAGCCCTTAGTGAAAATTTGATCTGCTTGCTTCCAATCACCAACACTTTGATATTCATATGCCCAGCTTCGATAAAACTCGGCACATTTAACACCAATGCCTTGAGTGTGGAGGAGATGGTATAATTCAACACGCTTGGCATCATTTTGCATTTCAATCTGCAGAGGTGAACAAAATAAAAGTACGCAAGAAAAAATTAGGAACACGAACTATCACAGCAGTTAAGCCAAAGTTATGTTGATGAAAAACTCTTACATATTTAATCCATAGGCCCACAAAACGACGATCATTTTTATACTTTTCTTCATCTTTGAAGGCTTGGAAACATTTCGTTAACAGCACACTGAGATTTCCTTCCGGACCATGTTTTGGGAAACTTTGCTCTACCCATGATATGTACTCGCACCACAGTTCTAGAGGATCTGACCCCTCATATGTCCGAATCTGCATTTCATACCACCTAAAATCAGATTTTTACTTTAAAAACTGTTTTTATGATGTTGTTTTTTTCCTTGCTTAAATTAAAGTATTAAAAAAAATATTTGAGAGGACAAAACATACTCTTGTTTTTTGGACAACATCTGATGTAAAGAAGAATCTGTTTGAGCTTGTAATGCAAGACCTAATTGTGCTGTATTTCTTCCTCTCTTAAGGGGCTGAATATTTTCTTTGGACAGGTCAAGAGCATCAGCATTTTCCATTTTTAAAATGTGTATGTTGCAACACCTAAAAAAAAAAAAAAAAAAAAAAAAAAACAAGGTAATATTATGTTACTGTTACAAAGAAAAATTAAATCAATTAAAAGAAAAACTGACAAAAAATAAATTTGAAATAAAAGACAATCAATGGAACTTGAAAATCACAGAATTAGGTTAGGACAATTGTGAGAGTGATGGCAGAGATTTGGCAGTTTAATCACAGCACAACAACTAGCTGATTTATAAAAAAGCTGTAGCTAAATACTATTTACAGAAAGAATATAAACCGATTTAAATTTCTGTAATTTTGTTTAACGGTACCCATACAGAATTGGGGCACAAGAAATTTTAGAACAACCTAACCAATAACTATTTTCATCAAAAGAATAAAAAGGTACAAGTTCATACAAGGAATTAACTGAATAAAAATCCTAGCCTAAGACATCAAAACAAATCCGAATTTTTATTTCTGAATTCAAATGTAAACAAAGTTGAGGAGAGAGACCTTCCTAACCCATATACAACAAAATGCTGTCTACCAGTTGTGATCGATTGACAACAATATTCATTAAAATTTAAAACAGTAAGAATAACACTTACGAAGGAAAACAACATCAACCAGAGAAAATAAAATTAGGTTATAACAGATTAAACATGTTAAGAGACAAATTTTTTGACAAAATATTTTGATGATGCTCTTGTTATTCGCAGATCGCAGATTCAACGCAGTCCAACCTAAACTGACCAAAATCACCCACAATTCAGGTAACTTATAGTGTTCAAAAAATTAGAACCTGCAGGTACGTAAATCAACTAAAGGTAGAATTTTAGCCGAAATAAAGATTTATTTAAACAGCGAACTGTCACTGATTGTAGGACCATCAAGTTTACCTGAGAATATTCGGTTCTTCAAATAGTCATCAACCGTCACCGGCTAGTCTCCACTTATCACCACTTATCCAGAAGGCCGTGCGGAGCGTTGCAGTTGCAGAGGATCCGCAGCGCAGACGACAGCTGTCGCCCCGCTTGGACTAAACTGTCGTTAACTGCGTTTTGTTGCGTTTTGTGTATTGTTTGATTTTGCCTTGGATGGGGAAAACCAATCGTCCTTATTATCTTTATGACCTTTATTGTTTTAGTAATAAAATGGGCTACAAACTCCATGTCAACTATGAAATTTTACATCAAGTCAGACTTAAAGCAACTGGTCCTTCTGATCATCTTACATACTTGCACAATTCACATCAATAAAGTAATAAATTTGAGAAAGAAAACTTCTGAATTTTATTTTCCAAAACTTTTTCGTCCTTTACAGTATCACATGTGATATGATTTTCTTTCAGTTCATCCTTTCCGTCCTGGGGTTTACTTATCCAACAGTATTTCAAGGATGGCAAACCCTTGTAGCTGTCATTCTCATGCGGATATTGCTGATTGAAGAGTTGAAGCCAATAAGCTGGACCTCCTTCTATTCAAATCTACCGTTGTTTTTATGCTTTGTTGCCAATATTGTTGCTGGCTCTAAGGCATTGTCCTCTTTGGTAGGTCATTGTAGTTAAGCTTGTCACCTCAATTCTGTGCAATATATTCATTAAAAATAGAATTTTCTACTTCATCAGCCTGTACCCGTTGTGGTTGCTCTGTCAAATGTGGTACCAGTTCTGATAAACACACTTGGAGATCACCAATTGGGAAAAAACTACATTAATTTTATTGCCAGTTTACTTGCTGTACTTTCCTCTATTTGCATATTTCTTGTGGATTCTGTTTTAATGGTAGGTACTCTTTCAGTTATCTATCTTTTACTTATACAATTTGAAGAAATTGGAATAATGTGCTGTCTTTGTAGGAGAAGGGAATTCCAGCTATGTGGATGATCTTACACATTTTGTTTCTTGGAGCTCAATGTCTTGCTGATATCAGAACTTCATCCGCCTTCAGTTCTTTTGACAGACTGTTTTATTGTAACTTGTTCAGGTAATTTCATTTAAAAGTTGTTGTGGTGGTACTAGTTGATAATAGTAATTTGATTTTTCCCTCTATTATTTTCAGTGTAGTGGTTCTGGCCCCTAGCAGCCTGTATTTAGAAGAAGCCTTCTTGGCTTTACATTTCCAGAAGCGGAGTCAACTGTCATTTTTACTTGGATGTGTCATGAGTGGCATATTAGGTACAGTGATGTCTTTAATAACATCTTCTCCAACACCAAATTCACTGAACATAGCAGCAATTGCGAAGGCTGTATCTTGTCTTGTATCACCTTATATTCTTCCATGTAAGTTGAACACCTCAACATGGTGCTTTGTTATTCTCAGCCTTGTAACTGTTAGTTTTATAAAAGATGATAATTCTACTTCATTGCATGTGATTGAAGGCAGTAAACAAAAACAAATAGAGCTTGTGTGAATTTTTCTGTACAAAAGACTGACTGAGTAACTGATTTTCTGCAGTACTTGGCCATAAATGAAACTGAATAAAGATTTGCAACATTTAATTTAATTGTTGTAATTCACTGAAACACATACAAAAAAAGGGGGATGGTAGGGTAGGGGACAATATCAATATTTTTATGATGGGAAATACAGCTAGAGCAATGCTTTTCCTCCTTCTTTTGAATAAATCTTATTCTAAAGCAAACAAACAATTGCTCACAATAAGTGGAACAATCACAGTCATAATATTTCCTCATTACTTTCCGGGACAGCAAAGTAAAACAACAAATTATAATCTCAGAGGTTTTTGAACAAAGATACTTAACATAATAAATCTTCAACAATATAAATCTAACAACCCACTCTCCGCATGAAACATAGATGCTTGTAATGAATCAAAAAGAAAATATAATTAGTCCAAGAGTGATTAATAAAACCCCACAATGTAACTTTTTTTGATGATTTTCCCCTTGTTAGGTAAATGGTTCCAAATAGTACAGTGATCTTAATTTGTGATCAAGTTTGGAGTAAGTTTTTGAAGAAAAGACTTAAAAGTAAATTTGTTCACTCCATGCAACTTCAGTAACTTCAGCAGGGACAACTCATTACAATTTAAGTAACAATGCCACAGCAGTTTTTCACTTCCATTTAAAAGAAAATTCTCAGCTTCATTCACAGAGCTCCATGTAATTTTCTTTGAAAACAAGTTACAAAAGAAGAAAACTTTAGAATTTTTTTTTAAAAAGGTACCCCCCCTCCCCTCTTTTTTTTTCACATATCACAAGAGAAAATTTTGAAGAATGGAAGGAATTGATGGTTCCATACATATTTTATTTTGCTTGCTATTTTAATACGTACAATCATAGCATTTTTATTCATTTATTTATTTACTTTCATTTCACCTTCTTTGGCTTTTGTTTGTAAATTTTATAAACCTGACATGAACAATAAAATTTATGAGTAGTAATTTCTATTTTAAATTTCCTCATTCACCAGGTGTATTGGGCAAATTATTGTTGAGACCGCAAAGTCAACCTGAAAAGTAGGTGCGAAAACACTAGCTTTGCACACAAGGGAATATGATTTTTCTGTTGCTGGCTCACTGGGGGCTAGACGTACAGTGATACTGAGTTTACACATCATACACCGACATAAACCCACCCCTTTCAAAAATACAATTCATAGTAAGAAGGAGAGGGGGAGAAGTTGAGTACAGGGTCTAACACTATCAATAAAAAGCAGGCTTTAGCACCAATTGACTACTCGTCTCCCAGCTTACATGGGAAAAGGGTATTACGCAATATTTCTACCTATGCACATTATTTCAAAAGAAATAAGAGAGGCTGTCATTTTACAGAAAATGTCAGAAATAGCCAACATGAAAACAAATAGTTTCTAATTTAATCTTAGAGCTGCCTTATCAGACACTTAGGTGAAATTTGATGTATACTATGTACATAACAACTCTTTTCAGTACAAAAATGGCAACATGAATAATTTTTATTCTAGCAGCTACCCTTGAAATAATAACTCTCAAAATTGGGTTCACTTATCACTAGGTTCGTGAACCAGTCTTCAGAAATAAGTAATAAATAATCTTAGATATGCAACATGGACTCAAAAACATCAATACCAACAAAAAATATTAGAAAATGTGTAACATACAAAATAAGAACAATGTGTGTATATCAATCTTTTTATAAGTGTAGTAGTCATAGATTTTACACCTACATTTTTTCTGTAGTCATAAAATTATTTACATATTCTATATCTACTATTTGATTATTAAATAAGACACCTATGACCTTGAGCTCTACTCTAAAAATGAGATGTTTTGAGAATTTTTTTCTCTTCTCTAGTAGCCAAAACCTACAAAGCCAATAGGAAGAGTATATTGAAGTACATGCTTTGTATTACAATGGGCTGCATAGAATAAGTACTTTATGCAAGTTAGATAGATAATACATGAAGAAATTTGGGCGCTAAATTAATAATTTGAGATTCAAAGTTTAAGGGGGGGAAAAATTGATAAACTACACTTCTGAGTTGAAGTACACCTCATGGGTTTAAATAAAAAGAAACCACATACAGCTCTATCACATGAATATCTCTGACTAAGAAGTTGAATGTCAATTGTGAAGATGATAAAACTTTCCTCTAAACCACGTCAGCAGCAATTAATATGAATATTAATGAAAGAAGATGGGTTTAGCTGCTGTCAGTAAACATACTGAAGTTTGTTTAAATGTAAATGCGTCTTACAATATACATAAAATACATTTCCAACTAAGAACATAAATATTGCTTTGAAGACTAGCAAGGACATGAAACTACAATACTGATGCTTGTAGAGGAGTCCACACATGTCTTCTGATGTAATAAATTAATTTTCGTTAAGACTTTTGTACTTACTTAAGCATTTATCATTGGCACATTGTTATGCTTGGCTTGAGTTGCTTCATGTTGCTGATCACTAAACTCACACTAGCTCAAAATTATGGTGCCACTTATGGAACTCCTTTTTAGTAGAAGTGATGTTAAGAAGGTAGCAGAGAACACAAGTCACCTACCCATGCAGGTGGTGCAAGTCCCCAAGAAGTGACGCTGGTTAGTAATAAGTGTGGACCACCCAACCAACCATCTTGATGCGTGCAGTTGCTTGTTACTTTACACTGGGAGGATGTTTGGATGGACGGTTGCTTGCGATCGCTTGACACCATTCCTGTGTTAGCACTCGAAGCCTACAGGCCAGGTTTTGTTCTAGGATGCCAACCGGGAAAGTTAAAAGGGAAAAAAGAAAAGAAAACAGAATGTTAGTACTTGATATCGTCAAAGATTATCAAAGGAACTTAGCACACACCTGTGATGCTAGGTAAAAAGTAAAAAGGGGAAAAAAAATAATTAAATATGACAGTATTATTAACATGAACCCAGCATCACAAACATGTACATGTCAGATGATAAAACAATCAACTACTGACAGAAGTTTGCATGAGAATTCAATTACTCAGGAGTACACCAAGTTCTGGTTATTAATTCATTAACCTATTTTCTGGAAGAAGCAAACAATTAAGATGCAAACTTTTGTCGTCAGGCAGCCACTAACCAAATTATTCAAACCAATTAGTGCTTGTAGCTGACTGATTTAAAAAGACAGTGGAAGATTCAAATGTCAGCAATGTGAACTAAACATTTCCTAGAAGTTTTAATAGTATTTACACAAAAAGAACAGTTAGTCCCAAGGGGACTTGAACACAAAGCCAAAACAAATTGACAAATCTGCTAAATCAAGGGTTTTAGAAAATGACCATAAATTTGACAAACAGCAAAAGACTTTTAATATTAACATTAAAATCCAAAAAATTTAGGAAAAAAAAATTAGTGAGGATTGTTAGTGGTGAGCCCCTGCATATCAAAATAAGGTTCAGCACATTCAACACCACACACAGTTCATTTCATAAAGAAGCACATAAAAATATTTTGTGACAAAAGCTATTTCTCTTACTTTTCAAATTAAAAATAAATAAATTATAACATTAAAAAAAAATTTAAAAATTGACAGAAAATGTAAACAACTTTGTAAATTTTGTAAATTTATGCTTCTGGAAATAATTTGTATGTAGATGTTGAATAAACCAATCATGAAATTAAAGTTTTCAAGAGACCTGATGACACTAATTTCAACTACGAATCCAATAATGATCATACCGCAACCTTAAAGTACACACAGAAATTGAATGTGTATGAAGGGTGCATGAACAGCCCAGAGTAGGACAATAGTGAAACTACACAATTTTGCATGTCCAAAACTACCAAAAGCATTCCCAAGGTGCAAGAGAACAGTAGGCAGAGCGCAGTCTAGCATCACTTCTGTGGAGCATAGCTTGGTGACTTCATCTCCAAATTTAAGCATTTAATGTGAAGCATTGATTAAATATCCATAAAGTTAGTAAGATCAACTTGGCCATGTGGACGTTCGTTAGCAAGAGAGGGAGAGAAGGATATTTCATCTTAAGTTAGTAAAGACCCAAAAGAAGGAAGGGTTGAGGTAGTGTAGCTACTCTTGTGTCTTAAAAGATCCACTAAGGACTGATAACAAGGGAAAACAGGAAAATTATGATATCACAGGAAACAAGAAATGAATGAATGTCTGCTACGGACTTACACTTTTCTTTTATTTTTCTTGTTTGATTTTGCACCTAATATGTACAAACCAATGGAAAAGTCTTACTAGCACTCCACAGGCTCAAGTTGCCATAAAACAACAACAAAAATACAAAATAGTATTTTTAAACTGGAAATGATAATACATAAAATTTATGTATTCAGATAGATAGATATATATAAATATCTTTATATATATATATACTCATTGATATATACTTCATATAAATATCTCAAAACCCCCACAGAGGCAAAACAATGTACATACAGTAATAATGGCTCCACATCTACTGCCCCTTAAGAATTTTTCCCTTACGAATTTAAGCAAAGGTTCAGAGGAAAGAAGGACATTTCACTGGCTTTTTTGCCTTTAAAATTCCAGGCAAAATTAATTATCACAACCATTGCACAGATAAGGAAAGTATAAAGAGAAATCTCAAAAAATGTACTGGAAGTCTTTGAAAGTAGGTAGGGCATCTAGGTATTGCTGCTTTTCCGTTTTGCTGATATAACTACTGACAAAAATGTCAGTTTTAGCCCTTTATGCACCTGAATACTAAAAATACTCAAAATGCTGGGAACACCTAATAATTCAAACCATCAAGGGACAAACTAAATCTACATGACATTCAAGCAGCATTCAGTTTGGCAAGTAACTGTGCCTCATAGTCTCACGTAAAGTAGAAATAAACTTATCAGTAAGCACTGATAAAACTTATATCCTGATATAAATATGAATACATAAATATCTCAATATAATAATCTGCATAAAAAGGAAATAATAATAATAATATAGACTAGCTTAAAGCAAAATCACAATCATGTGATTTACCTACATTTACGTTAAAGGTGATGACTATTGTACCGACTGATAGAACATTAATTCACAACAGTCCTTCTTTCCTCAAATAAAGAAAACAAAAATAAAACAAGTAATATAACATTGAGGCGGGCATTCCTCAAACACAGATAATGGATGGTAACATCAACTTTTGCGAGCAATTTAAAGGATTCGTATTCAAAACAATTTGTTTTGTGAGCTTCAAACAAACAGCTTTCTACCACGAATGGCTTGTAACTCATGAGATGAAAATCACTTTTCATTAACATATATCTCCATTTTTTTCTTTTCTTAAAAATCAAAATTATTTATAGAACCTAACTGTAATAATAAAGTAGAAAGCCCGTCTCCCTACAACTGATTTATCGATTTATCAAACTGTCGCGCAGCCGAGGCAGTCCTGGCCGTCATTTATAAAAATTCTTAAAACTCCAAAGAAATAAATATTTTTATTTTAAGTCTGATAAGATTTATAGAGTAAGACTGTAAAGGAAAAGGCCAGAACTGGATCGTACTCATACGAATTTTCAAAGAGAGATTCTGAATCAAATCCTGACTAAGATAGAAAGAACAAGCCATATAATAGGCTACACAAGAGGTATGAAAAGAAATAACATAACAGAGACTAACCTTGGCACACTTGGATCTAATTCACAAGAGGAGGCCCCGCCCTTTGGTAGGGATGTTCTCTCATCTGTCCCAAGTGTCTGCGCTGCTTTACGCCCGCTAGAGCTCCTGTTTTGCAGGAACAAAACTCACATTTAAAGCATACAATGCAAACAAACAGAAATATTTTCACAACAAGAGCTGTCTCAACAGGTGCCAGAGCAAAACTTATTTTTAGAATGAACAAAATGTAAGAGGGAAAAAATAAGAGAAAAAAAAGATGGCTGATAAAAATAATGCTTGGTTTCAGCCGAGTTGAGACATATTCTAATTCATACTGCAAAATGGAACATATGTATTGAGACCCATATAAAAGAACATCAAAGATGCTCATCTGAATATTAAGTTTTAGGCACATTTATGGCTAGGCAGCAAGTAATGATTTGATCACAAGAGCTGCTCTCTGGCAAATGCAAATTTCATGCTCCATTCTACACAAATAAAAACATCAACAAATAGCAATTTGACACTGGAAAACACGCACATACACAAACACACAACAAAATCTACATATAAATAAACACTGGTAACAGGTGACAAATACAATAAATGTCTTCTATCATGAAATGATAGTGTTTTTAATATTACTAATAGAAATTTTTAAAATCTTTGAAGTATTTTCAAAGCCTTCATGACAGCTGCAGGAAAAATTTTACTTGAAGAAGAAAGATTAAAAAAATTAAAAAAGCAATATGGCACTGGAAATAGAGGAAAAAGGAAAGCAACCCAACTAAGGGTCAGGCTTGCGGCTCAGTTATGAAACAGAAATCGAAGACATGGTAAATAGATAGTTGGTTATCAATTCTTGTCAACTGTATAAAGCTATGCGACCAAGTACCGGCATCACAAGATTCTAGGACGAAGTCTTTTCCTGCTCACGGCATAATTAAAATTAGAACAGAAGTCTTTCAAGAGTTTCACTAAGCACTAGGGGAAACCATTGCTCATTTCATATCAGGTAAATATCAGCTCTGGTTATTCCTTCTTAAAGAAACACAATACTATTGTGTCATGTTAGAAAAGGAATAAGAGGCCTCTCTCCTATCCAATAAGCATGCTTTTTTGGTCCCTCCAAAATGTGGTTTAGTATGTTAAATTTTTGAAAATATTTGAATTCCACAAGGAGTAAACGTTTCCTCCAAGTACCACAATTTTGACTGACTAATTACCGCACAAAGATAAAATCTGTGGGATAATTAGTCAGTTAAGGCAAAAAAGAAATTGGTATAACATTTCATAAAGCCAACCAAAAAGCTGATAAAACGCATGAGAAGTCTTCTCTACCTTCAAAACTAGTCCAATACAGAGAAGATGCATAAATTTAATATCATTTAAATTCAGTTTTTGTTTTAGCAGAGTCTAAGAAAAGGCATTAATGCAAGAGCACTAATTAAATAAATAACAATCACAATAATTCAACAAATATAGAAAATATTGTACAAACTCTATACAACCTCAAGTATACAAGTGTACACATGAGGAAAATGGGCACAAAATTTATGATCATGTAGAATCATAGTAAAATGGTGAAGAAAACTAAATTAAAAAAATTGTACCAAGTTCAACTTGGCTTTCCTAAACAAAGCTAGAACTATTTACATAGCTTTACTTACAAAATCTCGTAAGATATATTTACTATGCCAACGAGTCTATAGGGAAGATTTGTGCACTGGAATAAGGAAAGTGCAAACAGATATAGAAACCTAAGAATATATATACATAAATGTATATATTCATGTATATTTGTATTGTCTACATATTTTAAAAATTCAAAATCTCATGTCACTACCACTAGCATACATGCTGACTTGCATATTTGTCTTCTGATTTGACTGGCAGATTGCACTTATATACACATCACACACCTCACTAGCAATGGAGGAAGTAAGTTCATGCCAAATTCAATTTATTTAAGTCACTGGAATATCCCACAGACAATGAAGTTATTGTTCAATCACTCTAGTTCACCATCAGAAGAATGTGAGCACAAAACATGAACAGTAGGATGAGTCATGTGCTCAAAGGTTGTTGATGCTGAATTTTCTGACAGGTTGAAGAGGGCCTGGGTGTGATTACCGCTGATCTGGCCAGCCTCGAGCGTGCAACCAATGGTTCACACCCCAACCGTGACCCACCGCTGCTCTGGAATGACCAACGGATATCTTGACACTTGTCCGAACATCAACTCACTAGGAGCCCAGCAGGTCCATGTTTCTCTTTCTTTAAATATAACCAGAGACGTATATTTTTCCTATAAAATTAATTGAGAGTCTAAGATAAAACAGGAAGTGTTGAGTGAAAAACATTATAAATAGAAATAAGAATTGCCATGATCCATGACAACTCTTATTATAACAGATAAACTCTGCTGAGCTCGGCATAACAACATTATTGCAATGAAAAATCTGAGTAAGTAACACAATTTTAGTGTAGTTAGTTTTGTGAGTAGATGGTTGCGAACAAGTGCAAGAGTAATAGTGGCGGAGGCCAATCCTATCAATGATTTCCCAACTCCAAAAATTGATTATTAATGATATCATACTACCGGTAGTCACATTGGACTTAGATATCAAACTTATAGCTTGAGGAGAGATGAAAAAAGATGACCCTTTAAAGTATCCAAAACAAAGAAAAGGGATGACAGGGCTCATTGTTTCTTAATTAATTTAGTACGCCACTGAAACCACAAGCAAGTGAAACCAAAATCATTTAGAGGGTAAAACTGTGTACTGTTTTCATCAAGATTGTTTCAATTTCCCTCCAATAGAAAATCCAAACTGGAATCTAGGACTGTCTTAAGTTAATGGTTATTTATGTCACGGTCACACCTTTCAAATCAGCACTTGCTGCGTCTGTCATCAACAGAAGTCTAGCTAAAAATATTGCAAATCACCCATACCCAAGAGCACAGTATATTTGTAAAGCTTAGTTTACAAAGATCTGCAGATAATTCTCTACATTTCATAAAAATAGAACCACTTTTTTAAAACTTTTAAGCACAACATTGTGGTTGTTGACAAGAAATGATTACCAAAAAGATCTCTGGAGAGCCATGAGGACTTTGATAGATTGCTTCAGAAGTCAAGTAGATGACTACGAAATAAAAGAGAAAATTCTCAACAAATAATCAAACAATAAATGCAAAAAATAGATTTTAAAAGTGAAAAGAAAACACTAAATACTTCTATTTGCCTTAGTTCTGAGTTTAGACCAGATGTAAAGACATTCAAACAAATACATTTACATTAAATATGTATAAACACTTGTTTATACACAAATACTGTGTGAAAATCAAGGAGTTCAAACAAAATTTTGCAACTAAAGTAAAACAAAGACATAAAATTTATTTAAAAAAAAATTTAAAATGAAGGCAGGAACTTTGTAGAGGACAACTCTACTCAACAGAAAATGGATAGTCAATTAGAAAGTTAAGACATGATTATACATCCTTGAGAATCACTTAACACACGCCTCTGTGGCCGCTGAAAGGTGTGAATCATGGTTAGGTTAGCCAAGCATGTTCTTAGGTCAAAATGCAAATAACGCACCCGTATGTTCGCTGTAATCCGTCATGAGAGGCGAGGCGGACGCGGCTGCGGCCAGGTAGTTGCTGAAGTCGTAGGGCGCGTAAATGAGCCCGTGGTGCTCGTGGCCGGGGATCAGCCCCGGGGCCGGTCCAGAGCCGTTCAGCAGTGAGGCTGCCGTGGTCGGCACCTGCATCCTCGGCGATAAGATGAGCGGCGCCCCCAGGGGCGTCGCGTGATTTCTGATCGGACCTGTTAAGGTGGGCATGCCAGGCGACAGCATTCGCTGTGTTTCTGACGCCGCCAGAGCGACTCGTCGCCACTCCTCGTCACAAACGGCTAAAAGGCAAAGGGAAAACAAGATGACGTGGTGAGACGGAGCGGGGCGAGAACTGCGAACGTGTCATGCTTGGGGAGGTATGTGGAGGTATAGGCGATTAAGCAAAGAGGTCCGTGAAATTCTATGAGTTCCCACGTGCCTGGTACAATAATATTGTAGACCCTCGAGAACCTATACCAATACTGGTATAAGTGCAGACACTTCATTACAACAAAACAAGCAGAAATCATGTGACGACCCAGATAATCGCACATGTCTCTGAAGCTTGCCCTCACGCAAAAGAACCATACAGACAAACTCAATTATTTCTTTTGTTTTGTTTTTGTTTTTTAAGGGACAAGAATTTTGAATGAATCCTCAATACATACTTGCCACATGAGCGGGCGCGGGCTCACCTGCTTGCACCACTGCTTTTGCGCTTGAATCGCGATATGTGCCATTGATAATGGCCAGCTCCATCAGCTGCCTCTTTTTCAGCTCATCCTCGCCGTCGGCCTGTGAAAGACATGACAGTGCGTGACCATCTAGCAGGACGTTACAGCACAATACTATCTCACGAACTGACAGAAAATCTTACCGGTATGAGCAATTTTTTGACCTCCTCGACTGCTCGGTCCATTTTGACGCGAGCGCGATTTTCTGTATCTTCTACCGTGAGAAGAACATGGAGCTCATCGTTCAAGTGTTCCCAGTTAGGTTTACCTCGATTTTGCTCTTCCTGGAAATAAATTAATGGAATAAAAATAAAACTAACATTTCAAAACATGACTTGGGTTACGCGAGCAAATTGTGCTGTGTTCAAACTGCCTTTCTACTTGGCGCGGGCAGAGAACACTCGCCAGAGGTTGACGCACTCGGTAGAACCAGAAATACTCACGCGAAACATCCCAGCTGCAAATCCATACAAAGAGAAGCGGGACAAGAAAGAAAAGAAGAGGAGAATTTTAAAATCCACCTCTGTCAGCCGACACGCGCATGCGCGCGCACCGGCAGTGCTGGCGGGACGGGACGAGGGATCCACACAGCCGGCGAATATCAGCAGCACCAACACCACGCACGTACCTTTTTCTTGTCTCTCATCGATCCTTTTCCGCGAACCATAATTTTGCAACCGGTTTCTTGTTCTAACTGTTTCGCCGTCATTCCCCGGGGCCCGAGAATTCTTCCTACGAAGTTGAACTGCAACAGGCAAAATTCAAGGCACAATGAGCGACAACACAACACTAGCAAGTAGAAAAACATAAAAAAAAGAAGAAAAAGGAAGCGACCACACGCGATCTACGACGACAAGAAAAACGGACGGGACAGGGAGGTATGGGCAGAGCGGGGAGGATGAGGTGGTGATAAGGTTCGACGACTTCCGAGTTGGATCGCCGGCCAAAGCAATCGCAATGCACACAAGTGCACCGGGTTGCCTACCCTCAGTTCCACAGGCGCCCCTGACCTCCGCTCAGGGTCCTCAGGGTGTCTGTCCCCGCCCCGCCCCGCCCCGCCCCGCCCCGCCCCGCCCCGCCCCACGCCCCGTTGTTATAACAGGAAGAGCGTGTCCACCCCCACCCCTCTAGACCATGCAGGCAAGACTTTGTTGACGCGGTCGCACCCGTGTCACGCTCAGCAGTGCGTGGGATGCGCGTTACGTAACACAACGCTCACACACTCGTCGTCACGGTCACGTGATGCTGGTGTTGTGCGTTACGCTTGCGTTGCGTTACGGGGCGAAATAATGGCGCAAAGGAGAGATATAATAAAAAGCCAACAAGGCGTGATGCGCACGCCAAGGCCTTGGCGGCCGCGCCGGGCCAGGCCTGTCTGGATTATAGAATAACGGGGTCAAGGACAGGCTCCAGCCCCAGCGCCAGCTCCAGAACCCGCTCAAGAGCCAGCTTAAGAGCCAGCTCAAAGCCAGCTCCAGAGCCCGCTCCAGAGCCAGCTCCAGAGCCAGCTCCAGAGTCCGCTACAGAGCCAGCTCCAGAGCCAGCTCCAGAGCTCCAGAGCCCGCTACAGAGCCAGCTCCAGAGCCAGCTCCAGAGCCAGCTCCAGAGCCAGCTCCAGAGTCCGCTACAGAGCCAGCTCCAGAGCCCACTCCAGAGCCCGCTCAAGAGCCAGCGCCAGCTCCAGGTCCAAACCCAAAAGGCCACAGCGCCCCGACTGGAGGGCAGGGGCGGGGCGAGGCGGGGCGAGGCGGGGCGGCTTCGGTAATCGGAACGGGGAAAGACCCGGATGAATAAACGCCGAGAAGAGCCGCGCCGCGGAAGCCAAAATAGCTCTCGCCCTTAAAGAAATATGTCCGCCTGATGTTAACTAACACTACTGTGGCCGGAGGCGACTCATTGCCGGTCGGGAGCAGACAGACGGGCACAAGCACAGCAGGGTCCACGACAGGACAGCGCCGGCAGGGCCGCAGGACCCGCAGGACCCGCAAGACGCACCCCTCTGGGCTCAGGCGCGGTTTAAGGGGGTCGCGATGGGGCGATCGCCAACTTTCGATCACTAGATAGACGCCTGGAAAGTAGGCAAATAGCGCGACAAAACCCCTGTATGTAGGCAACCTGGGGTGCGGCGCCCCCCCCCCCCCCCACCCCCAGTCGGACCTTAAACCGCACCCCTCTGGGCTGGGGGTCTCTCCTCTCCCCTCCAGGCGGCCGGCAGGGCGAGTCACTACGTCCCTGCAACCTGACGGTCGCCACCGAGTAGACATGTGGCTGCGGCGGCTGCGGCGCCACCCAGCCCCACGCCCACGCACTCTAATTAAAATCTACCGCCAACCAATCCACTCGCTCCTCATATGGCGCGCCAATCAGCGACAGGGGCTCGGCGGGACCCGCAACCACTGAGGACCCCACACGCCTCTGGGCAGGGCAGAGGAGCGGACAGGCCTACGCGGGCCGGGCCGGGGAAGTTTTTAATGTCCACCCATCAAAACGGCTTTCGTCATCATGATCCTGCCCAATATCGGTCGGCGCCGCAAAAGTTTTGGAGAGCAGCGGGAAAAAGCCGCCACCTGCCGCAGCCACGCCTGGGCTTGGAGGAAAAGGAAGGAGGGGGGACGACTTGCGCAGAGGAGAGGACGAGGAGCGACAAGGAGGACGTCGAGACGCCCATCGCATCCCGAGAGCGACTTGCGCAGAGGAGAGGACGAGGAGCGACAAGGAGGACGTCGAGACGCCCATCGCATCCCGAGAGCGACTTGCGCAGAGGAGAGGACGAGGAGCGACAAGGAGGACGTCGAGACGCCCATCGCATCCCGAGAGCGACTTGCGCAGAGGAGAGGACGAGGAGCGACAAGGAGGACGTCGAGACGCCCATCGCATCCCGAGAGCGACGTCGCGACACGTCGTCGCCGTCGCCAGCCAGGCCGGCTGAGGCTGTCGCCGCGAGCGGAGCAGGCCTCCCCGCGGACGGGGGGGGGGGGGGAGGGGCTGGCCGCGCCTCGCCCTCCCCGGCCCCGGCCCCGATGGGGAAAGCCATTGTCACCGCGCCTCACTCGCGGTCCTGCCCGGCAGGACCATAAGGTGTGGTGTGGCGTAGCGTGTCGGGTCTGCAACACGGCGTAGCAGGCGGAGTGTGCAGGGAAGGGAACCCAAGGGAACCTGACCCCAAGAGCCCCTGTCCTGGCGACTGTAGGCTAGGCTCGGTGGCGAGGAGCCCAGCGGGCCGCGGGGGCGAGGCGGGCCGGGCACCTCTACAGACGAGAGCCTGGAGCCTGGAGCTCCCCTGGGCGGTCCGGTCCGACTGTCCACCGTGTCCGCACCACCCCGCCGCGCCACTATCTGCGAACAAAGCTACTATTGTTGCGGCCATCGCGCCCGCCCCGGCCTGCCCCACCCCACCCAGCACACTAAGTGGGGTGCAGTGCAGGGCGCTCTAGCCCCATAGCTGGGCTCCTCCACGGCGCATTGCGGCCAGTGCCCCGGGGCCGGGGGCCGGGCCCAGCCCAGCTCGGGCCAGCTGACGGACCGCGTGCGGCAGGCCACACCAGAACGCCGTGCTGAGGGGGCGGGGTGGGGCTGGGGTGGGGGGCGGGGAGGGGAGCCAGAGAGCAGCGACAGGCAGGCAAACACCCCTGCGCCCTGCGCTAGCAGCGGATACACTGGTCGCTGGCACAGCTCCTGCTCGAGTCGTCAATCAGTTCTCGCGTGGCACCGACCCGCCTAGAGGTGGCGCAGAACGCCTATTCCCTATTCCCGCACCGCCGCCCCGCGCAGGTGCAGGGTGGCCACAAATCTGGAAATTCAAATTCCCTATTCCCTGACAGTTCCCTCACTTTTCCTTGACATAAATGTATTTTTCCCTGACATGAACGCAAGAATTTAAGGGGTATAAAACTGTAAAAATAAAAAAAAATAAAAAAATAAAAAAAAGGTGAAAAAATCTGCGTTGCAAGAATTATTGGCAAATGCAGCCGATTAAAATAAATTTCCTGAGCATTTTTCCCTGACATTTCCCTGACTTCCCTGACCAATTTCTTTTCCCCTGACATTTCCCTGACTTCCCTGACACGAATCACGGGGCGGAACCTGACCGCCCGGCGCCCGGCCTAGAAGTGAATATTGTACACTGTCAAATAAAAGGAGGCGGCGCCGGCGTCGACAGACATAGGTGGGGAGGGGCTCCGGCTCCACAGCGCGGCGCCGGTGCCGGTGGCATACAGGCAGGCAGCTCGGGAGCGGGAACAAGACCACTAGGGTATCGGTATCGCTGACACTGTCTGCGGCGAGCCGAGCTGCACCCCGTCTGCCTGTCAGCGCTCCCGCCCCGCCCCGCCCCGCCCCGCCCCGCCCCGCCCCGCCCCGCCCCGCCCCGCCCCGCCCCGCCCCGCCCCCGGGGCAGAGCAGTCCTGAGCCGTCCTCCCGTGCGTCACACAGCGCGTTATTATTTATGTGCCAAAACGAGCAGAGAGAGCCAGGCCCGCCCACCTGTTACTGTTACTCCCGACCCGGGTGTCTCTCTGGGCCCAGGTGGGCCCCTGCTCCCCTCGGGGACGGGTACCCGTGCGAGGAGGCCCCGCGCCCCGCCCCGCTGCCTAGCGAAACGGCACATTGGCCGGCGGGGGCAGCGCCCTGAGGGTGAGGCTGTGAGGCTCTGGGCAGGCTACGGCGGGGCCGCGGGGGGCGGGGAGGGGAGGGGGGTACCGACGCGCCACTTCCGCAGGCGCGGGGCGGGATGAGCTTAATTTTGACGAGTTGGACCGTCTCCACCACTTTGCACCGCGTCGCTCCGCGTGCCTGTACCGCCCGTATAGCCACTCCCACCTCCACCTCAGCCACACTTCCCTGCGGCGCGGCGAGTGCGCAGCCCCCCCCCCTCCCCCCCCCCTCGTCACCGAGTGCAGCGCTACCTCGAGCGCTGCCCAGAGACTTAGACGCACTGGTGTCCATATTCCCAACCGCTCGCCCGGGGACAGGCAGTGGCGTTCATTACCGACAAAAACCGCAGGCCCAGACATTTCGCGCCTCATAACGGCAGCAAGGACGAGCTCCCTGGGGGCAAGCCCCGCCCTACCGGACCCCGCCCCTGCCCCGTCCACACTGGCACTTGTCACGGACACGCAATTATACTCGCGACAAGGTGCCAAGTTATAGGGCGCAGTCGTGCATGACGACTCCCCTCCGGGTCCCCAGAACGGCAGAGCACAGCCCAGCGCGCTCCTTGGAATCAAAACTCGTCTCCCCTCCACCTCGCCTCGCCGCTGCGGCCGCTGCCCTCTCTCTCCCTACCTCCCAGTCCGTGGGGGGTCAGCACAGCTGAGTGCCAGACCAGCTACTGTGACCCACATCCACTGTGCCCCGGCCGGCGCTGCTCCACACGGCCAGCGCCGCCCAGCGCCGCCCAGCGCCACAGAGCGCGGGGCACGCAAGCATCGGCAAGACATCCAGCCCGCCACGCCCACCCCACCCCAGCCTGCCACGGCACGGCGACCGCGTCGACCTTCGCCTGCTCCCTCCACTTCCTCAACAGATCCTAATCGTCCGTTCCGCGCTCTGGGCCGAAATCGCCATTACTCTGGTCCACTGCCCCGCCCCGCCCCGCCCCGCCCCGCTGCCGCGACGCTTGGCTTGGCGCGCTCATGCGGCAGAGGCGGAGCGAGAGGAAAGCGAGAGTGTGTTGTTCTGCTGCAAGACACTGCACTGAAGCGCTGACATTACCCTGCCCGGCCCCGCCCCGCCTGGGCCTGGGGAAGTCAATGCCCGCGCGCGGCCCGGCCCCGGCCCCGGCCCCGGGCCGCCAGGACGAGTACGGCGTCATGGCGTGCGTCCGCGACCGGCTGCAGACTAGACGGGGCGGGGTGGGGCGGGGCGGGGCGGGGCGGGGCGGGGCGGGGCGGGGCGGGGCGGGGCGGGGGTCCAGGGCAGCGCGCCCCGCACCCCGCAGGCCTGTTGTCGATCTGCCAGGACGCTTGCCAGCCGACAACCCCACCGCACCCCGGCGACCCCAGCGCCCGGCCCCGGCCCCCGGCCCCGGCCCCACGTCGCGTGGTAAACAACAACGGGCTCCTCCACCTCGTTTCGCGCTCGCGCGGAATATGACTCGAGGAGACTCGACCGGGACGGGGAGTATACGAGACATACGGTGCGTTACGGGGGCGAGCACGGCGCGCCACGCCCCGTGGCGGTGAAGGTGCCCCGCCCATATCGGGCTCGGCACACGGGTGCCTGTCGGGCCGGAGGGGCACATCCATCATGGAGGCGACTCGAGCGTCACCCGCCTGACCCGCGCTACCCGCCGGCCGGGCCTACACCTCAGGCTCCTCTGCGACGGCCGCGCACAAGACTGGCGTTATTTCGGTTCCCGACGGCCGCGACACCGCGTAGTGCACCGCCGCTGCCGCCAACGACGCCGGTTGGTCTACGAGAGGACCTCTGCGACGCGACGCGTACGTGCAAACCAACGACGACGACGACGCACATCAGCTGGAATGCACGCGAGCCGAGCCGAGCAGCGAACCCCGCACCGCACCGCAGGTCCAAAACAACGCCATCATTCACGTCAGCCGGACAGGCGGCGGGCGGTCGTGCCCCGTCCCGTGCCGTCCCGTCCACAAGTACCGGCGGGGCGGGGCGGGGCGGGGCGGGGCGGGGCGGGGCGGGGCGGGGCGGGGGGCTCTATACCCCGCCCTGCAGACCTGCACTGGTGTAGGCGCCAAGGAGCCCCCCGCAGGGCGCCTCGCCCCGCCCCGCCCCGCCCCGCCCCGCCCCGCCCCGCCCCGCCCCGCCCCGCCCCGCCACAGGGTCCCTCCGCGGCTCCACTCCACACCCTGCCAGGGCTAGCAGTTGTTGTGAAAGCCGACACCGGGCGGCCGCACCGCACGCCCACGGCGGCGAGGGGCGGGGCGGGGCGGGGCGGGGCGGGGCGGGGCGGCAGGCCGCAAATCAGTCATCAGCTGGCGCACCGTCATCATCAACGCCAGGGGACCAGGACCAGGGACCCAGCCTGCTGCCTCATTATCATCGGATCGTAAATATCTGCCGCAGGGCGGCGAGGGGTGAGGTGGGGGTGGGGCGTCTGACAGCGACCGCGTGACGCGGGGTGCGGCGGAGCGTCCACCACGGCGACGTAGACCAGAAGGGGTAGTCAGGTCGGGCGGGGCAACATCTCGCGCGCCGCGCCCCGCACCCCGCCCCGCCCCGCCCCGCCCCGCCCGGCCAACTCGGCTCCGCTCTGCGCCCCGACTCGGCTCCGCGCGCAGTTTATTTTGGCCCGTCTGAAAATAGTCCCGAGTCGGGGTGGGGGTAGGATAGGGGCGGCCGGGGCGGGGCCGGGGTAAGGCCCACCACAGGAAACTCAGCGCGATGGGGAGGGGGGGCCGGCCGGCCAAGCTTTTCTAGCTTCCCCTGTCCACCGGCCAGGCCGGGCCAGGCGCGCCGTGCCGCTGGCCGCTGGCTCCACCCCGTACACTTCCGATAAGACGCTGAGGGCCCCACTGGCGCGCACGGGCGCGGGGGACGTCCCTCCCCTACTGCGGCTGCCGACTGATTCAGAAGATCGCTCTCGTACCCCCGTCCTTCTCGCACTCATGAGGCCATGCCACCTCCAACATGGGGCACCGCCATGAGTGCGACAAGGACTGAGGAAAGAGAGCGATCTTCTGAATCAGTCGGCTGCCTCGGCGGACTGCTGCCGCAAGATTTATTCCACTCCACTTCCGTCTCTGTCCTGAGCACCTTCCTCCACCCCTGCAGCCCTGCAGCGCCCTGCCCTGCCCTGCCCTGCCCGGGCGTGTGCCGCCGTGACAGACTCAAGAGCGACACCCCTCCCCGAGGTAAGGGCCCCGCGGGGGAGCTCACCGGGAGACACGCTCCCTCGCTCCTGCTCCTCCTGCACGGCCTGAGCCTGGACCACGGCGACAAAAACGCCCGTCCCGCCCGCCCCATCCCCCCGTCCCGTCACAGCTGCACGCCAGGACACGCCCTGCCCCGCCCGACCAGTGCTATTTTAAAAGGCGCCTCCTTCATCTCCCTTGCGTTGTGTCGCCCGGCCAGGCCAGGCCCGCTGTTCGTTTAGTCATTACGGAGAACTTATTCCCCCTCTTCCTCGAGCTCGGGCCGGAGCGCAGAGGCCGCGCGCCAGGAGGACTCAGCTGTCGCACCCCCCACCCCCTCGAGCCCCTCCCCGTCCCGGAGGGGCCTAAATGTGGTGGCGCACCAGAGGGATATCGCGCTGCGCATTGCCGTCGCCGTCCCACGACCGGAAGTCAACGCGCGGCGAGGCGGCGAGGCGCGGGGAGGTGACAGGAAGTGGGCCTGTAGGTACGAGAGGAGAGAGGGCGTTGTCGCGGCAGAGCGCCAGCGGCGCGACGCGGGGTTGGGTGGGGTGGGGTGGGGTGAGGTGGGGCGCGGAGGGGCGGGGCGGGGCGGGGCGGAGTGGCAGATAGCCGGGACCGGCCGGCAGACATTTCGGCCGGACATCGTCCGATCAGCAGACGCAATACTACATTCGGCAGCAAAGGTTCGTCGGCGCCGGGCCTCGAGCCTCGCCGCTCGCCTGACCGCCCGCCCCGGGCCCCGGTCGACTAACGCCTGGCAGTTGCAGCCGAGGGGTCGCCATCTTGCGTTCTCCTACCGCACTCCGAATGTACACCGTTTACTCCAAGCGTTCTCCGGGTAAAGTAAGGTGTGTTCTCCGATGAACTCCGGATGTCCTCCGAAGTACTCCGGCTTTAAAACGCGTACTCCGACTGTACTCCAACCGAACTAACTACGCGAACTCCAGCTGTTCTCCGTGTACTCCGAACTCCTGTGTTCGATACGAAGACGAGTAGTCGACCCCTCGGTTGTAGCAGCCAACCACAGGACCGCCATGGTCCCGCCCCGCCAGTCTGCAGGCTGGTAGCGTGCAGCCCCGATCCGCAACCAATAGCAGCAGGGCAGGGCAGGGCAGGGCAGGGCAGGGCAGGGCAGGGCAGGGCAGGGCAGGGCAGGGCAGGGCAGGGCAGGGCAGGGCAGGGCAGGGCAGGGCAGGGCAGGGCAGGGCGCAGCCGGGGCCCGGGGCCTGGGGCACGGCCCAGCAGGGGGTGCGGGGTAAGATTCCAATCCGATTCATCGTCTCACAGTACCGGCGCGGCAGGACGCGGCGTCAGTCTCATGTTTCCTCTTCATCGCGCCTTGCGCCGCCGCCACGTCGCTTATTCCGCGACAGAAATAAGACGGTGGCAGCCGGGCGGCCAGAGGTATACACGGGGAAAGGGGAGGGAAAACACCTCTTTTCCCTTCATAAGTTGTTCCCTCCCTCTCCTACCTCCTCCGTCTCCCGCCGCGCCTCGCCTCCGCCCCCACAACTGTCCGTGCCCCTCTCCCCCCCTTCTCTCTCTCTCTCTCTCTCTCTCTCTCTCTCTCTCTCTCTCTCTCTCTCTCTCTCTCTCTCTCTCTCTCTATCCCAACAGCCCCGCCACACACCTCCCTGCCCCACCCCCATCCTCCACCCGCCAGCGCACCCTGTACCTCAAAAATAGCCATCCACCCACAACTGCCCGAGTGCCAGAGGAGCAGGGCCCCTCCCCGTCAGCTGCCATGCTCGGCCCGACGCCACCCACAATATTCGGGCGGAAAAAAAAAGAAGGAAAAAAAAACGTCCCAGCAAAGACGCCACGCGCAGTAACACGTACGTAGCAGCACATCAGGGGGCCTGAAAAAAGGCATTCAAAGTTCCCTGCTCGTCACGGCATATGCAGGGGCGCGGGGCCGGGGCCGGCGGGGGCCCAACAACACCGGTCATTGCCGGTGAGAGGAGAGGAACGCCTTACGCTGCCGCCTCCATCACGAACGGACCCAGAAGAGAGGCCAGAGAGGAGGAGAGGCGCCCGGCCCGGCCCGGTCCGGCTTCAAGCCTCAATTTCGCCAATTGTGCCGCGGGTCGGGTCGCAGCAGAGCCGCGAAGTTAGGGCACGCATGCCCTGCCGCGCAAGGCTCCTCCCCGGGACCCCCGACCCGCCGTGCCGGCGAGAACCGCGCCCTGTTTTGTTTACCAGAGGCAGCAGCAGCACCAGCAGCGCCGAGCCGAGCAGAGCCAAGCCGAGCACGACTATGACGTCACACCGGGCCACGCCGGCCACGCCGGCCACGCCCCGCGGGGCGAGGAGCCGCAGCGGCGCGCGGGCGCGCGGGCCGGGAGCAGTGTCAAGTAACAAGGCCGTTCGGTACATTTCGGTGGGATTAGCGGGCCGCTGCGACCACCCCACCCCCACCCTTTGCCCCCTTCTGCAGAGCGACCGGGCCGGGCGGAATGACAGCAGAGAAGGAAGAACAGGAGAGGGAAAGAGGGAGAGAGGGAGAGAGAGGGAGAGAGAGGGAGAGACAGACAGACAGACAGACAGACAGACAGACAGACAGACAGACAGACAGACAGACAGAGAGTAAAAAAAGTCCTGCTTGTGTACTTACGTCTGGGTGGTCTTTTACAGGAACGTAGACTTTCTCTGTGAGTGTTGTCGGGGGACCTTGCGCTTCGGGCAGGACGAGCGGCTCTTTCTTCATTCCGTTTATTTGGAATAAATTCGCCCGAACCCTGGCGATTTCTGAAACGAGAGAGAGAACAAGGAAAAAGGTTAATACAAGCAAGCGCTAAATATGAGAGGAAGCAGCTCTGAAATTTTTGTACACCTCGTGACTCAGGAAAATTCAGAAAAATTAAGATAAATTTAGGAATATTTAGAAAAACTCACAAAATTTGACAAAAAAATCCAATCAAAAATTAAGAAAAATTCAATAAATTTGTACAGCTTCAAGGTTAAATACAAAGTATGCCAATGACAGAGGACACGATCATCATTGAGCCCGCCTGCCCGCGCGGCCGCACCCCTCGGACACGGCACGCGCCGGACCTGCCGGAGTATGAATGGACGACAAGTGGTCCGCCACCGCACAAAAGCCGGGTGAGGGGGCGGGGCGGGGCGGGGCGAACAGGTATAGAGAGTAGCCCCAGGTGAGCGCCGGGCCGCCAAAACAACACGCACCCTACCTGGTCCGGGGTCCGGGCCGGGCCAGCACGCCACTCTATGGGGGAGCTGTCACAGCAACAGGTAATGCGCGGGCGGTGCCGAGCCGTCTGGTCCGCTTGCTGCTGCAGCAACCCGCACAGACAGGATGGAATCATCAAATCGGCGGGGGAAGAAAAAGAAAAGAGGGGGGGAAAGCCGATGCCAGAGACACCCTGACAAAGAGGAGGATGAAGAGGTAGCCTATGAGCGCGCGCGCGCGTCAGAGAGAGACAGATAAAAGAGGCGGCTGGCGGCGGCGGGGAGTTGGCAGCGCTACAGTTGGCGCGTGCCGCCGCACGCCGTATCAATGACAGGCCCGAGAGGGGGAGAGAGAGAGAGAGGAGAGGGGGGGGGGACCACTTATCAGCAGGACTCCCCCACTCATCCCCTCCACTACTCAATCAGCTGACGGCACGGGCGGGAGGGAGAGGACATGCGGGCGCGCGGCGCGGCGCTCACTGCTGCAGGCGCACGAGGCGCTCACTGCTGCAGGCGCACGAGGCGCTCACTGCTGCAGGCGCACGAGGCGCTCACTGCTGCAGGCGCACGAGGCGCTCACTGCTGCAGGCGCACGAGGCGCTCACTGCTGCAGGCGCACGAGGCGCTCACTGCTGCAGGCGCACGAGGCGCTCACTGCTGCAGGCGCACGAGGCGCTCACTGCTGCAGGCGCACGAGGCGCTCACTGCTGCAGGCGCACGAGGCGCTCACTGCTGCAGGCGCACGAGGCGCTCACTGCTGCAGGCGCACGAGGCGCTCACTGCTGCAGGCGCACGAGGCGCTCACTGCTGCAGGCGCACGAGGCGCTCACTGCTGCAGGCGCACGAGGCGCTCACTGCTGCAGGCGCACGAGGCGCTCACTGCTGCAGGCGCACGAGGCGCTCACTGCTGCAGGCGCACGAGGCGCTCACTGCTGCAGGCGCACGAGGCGCTCACTGCTGCAGGCGCACGAGGCGCTCACTGCTGCAGGCGCACGAGGCGCTCACTGCTGCAGGCGCACGAGGCGCTCACTGCTGCAGGCGCACGAGGCGCTCACTGCTGCAGGCGCACGAGGCGCTCACTGCTGCAGGCGCACGAGGCGCTCACTGCTGCAGGCGCACGAGGCGCTCACTGCTGCAGGCGCACGAGGCGCTCACTGCTGCAGGCGCACGAGGCGCTCACTGCTGCAGGCGCACGAGGCGCTCACTGCTGCAGGCGCACGAGGCGCTCACTGCTGCAGGCGCACGAGGCGCTCACTGCTGCAGGCGCACGAGGCGCTCACTGCTGCAGGCGCACGAGGCGCTCACTGCTGCAGGCGCACGAGGCGCTCACTGCTGCAGGCGCACGAGGCGCTCACTGCTGCAGGCGCACGAGGCGCTCATCCCACTCCAGCGCCGCTCAACGAGAGGCTCTTTCCGCCGGCGAGTCAGGCAGCGCCGCCACACACCAGTGTCGAGTGCTTGCCGAGTGGGCAGGGTGAAAGGGACACCACCAGGCGCACGGCCATGGCCAACACAGAGGCGAGGCGAGGCGAAGGGCTCCGCGGCTCTTACCTCGCTGATCAGCATACAAGGCCCTACGCCCTGCCGTAGCCCCCACCCAGCCGCCCAGGCCAGGCTGGCAGGCAGCGGCCAGGCAGGCGGGCAGCCACAACTGCTGTGCGTCGCGGTGTGGAACGCAGTACAATTGGATCTGCCTGACCGCCCCACCCCGCTCCGCCCCGCCCCGCCGATCCCTTTGATCAAGCCGACTTGGGTTTTGCCTCTGCTCCGCACACACGACACACACACACACATACATACATACACATACACAGTGCACGGGACATACACGTTACACACTGTACACACAGTGCCCAGGCCTGGTCCAGGAATGAGGTCTATGGGGTGGGGGAAAGGGACCCATGTACCCGTACTGAAACAACAACATACACTGGCAGGACAGAGTGCGCGCGCAAAAGAAAAAAAAATACTTTTTACAAAAGCAATTGTAAAAAATAAATTTAAAAGCAAAGAGTAAGAGGACAAATACACTGTTAAAAGCTTACGGTGAAACCTGCACCACTGTAAGTTACGGTGCATATTCACCGTAACTTACAGTGAATATACACCGTAACTTACAGTGGTGCAGGCTATTCGCCGTAGCTTACGGTGAAAATGCACCGTAACTTACAGTGGTGCAGGCTGCTCACCGTAGCTTACGGTGCATATTCACTGTAAGTTACGGCGAATATGCACCGTAACTTACAGTGGTGCAGGTTTCACTGTAACTTACAGTCAAATTCACCGTAAGCTTTTAACAGTGTACACACACTCAGGAGAGACCCTGCTGCTCTCCAGTTGCAGTGACCTCCATTTCCCCGTTGCGCTCGGAGGGCCAGGCCGGCAGCACAGCGCTGCAGCAGAGAGCACTCGGCCGTGGTCGAATCAGATTCCTCCTGGTCTCTGGAGAGCCCCCCGCGTCGGGGCGGGGCGGGGCGGTGGCGGGGCGTGGCGGGGCGTGGCGCGGGGCGTGGCGGGGCGTGGCGGGGCGTGGCGGGGCGCCCGGCTGGTCACACGGCTGGGCTGGGCGGAGCAGAGAAGCATCCTTGGCCGACATCGCCGGCTGCACCGCGGCTGCACCGGCCGTGCCAGTGCCAGCCTGACCTGACCATCTGGTGCGGTGCAAGTCTACCTCTCCGCGGATTCGCGTTTGTCGCGTTGACCGGCGAGCTGTAGAGCCCAGAGGCGAGGCGGGGTGAGGCGGGGCGGGGCGGGGCGGGGCAGGGCGGGGCGGGGCGCTGCACACTGCCACACTGCATCTGCGCCGACTCGACTCCGGTTCGAGAAACAGCACCGTCCCTCCGACGGGCTCCATCAGCTCCACCGTGACAGCAAACTTATATACACCACAATAACGATCGCTTCATGGAAGCAAGACGACGCGACCTGTTGAAATGCGGAGGCGTTATCAGCCGAGTCCGGCCCGGCCCGCCTCGTTTAGCCGGCGCGCACGCGGCACGCGACATGACACGCCGCACTGCAGCCCTCAGCACGGCGCCGAGCCGAGCCGACGATGACAGGCTCGCGCATAGCATAACCTGCAATTTGCGCCGCCGGGCCGGCGGCCGCGCAGCCACAGCCGCGCTGCAAACAGGCCGGGCCAGGCCGGCGATTCCGCACACTGGTTTCGTCGCTCTTTCCTTGTCGCGCTCATGGGGCACGGCCGGCACCAAACACAACAAGGTTGCCACCAGCAGAGACCACACATCAGCACAGCACACCCCGCCGCGCCACGCCCCGGCCGGCGCACACAGGCAAGAGCACAAGAGGTGTCCTCGGCGTGGCGGGGCGTGGCGCCGGGCAGAGGCAGAGGCGTAGCGGAAGCGCGCGGCATTTAGAAATTGCTCGCCACGGTTTGGATTTGGCCCGCAGCCCTCGTCCCTAGCCGCCGCCGCCGCCGCCCCGCCCGGCCCCGCCCGCGCTGTTGCAACGACCGTGTCCACTAACCGCATCGCAGATGAGCGGCCGGGCCGGGCCCGGGCCACCCGCAGCCCCGCAAAACAGGAGGCCAGCGTTACACTAGAAACGCGGGTGGGCGTCACGCAAATATCCGAATATCGCCGACCCGCGAATATCGTCATGTAACGCAGAGCAACAGCGCCATGATTAACTAGCATGTTTAGCAGCAGTATAATGCACTTGCGTTCTTTCCCTGCTGCCACTTGCCGCTCAGCATACACCCGTATAAGTCAAAATCAACCCCAGCCCACCGAGGGTCCGACCATAGCCCAGCTACCACTCGGCACGGCAGTGTGTGTTGGCGTTGCCACCGAATGGGTCCTTCGCTGCTAAAACCAGAGCACAACATAGAACAAAATCAGTAAATCATCAGAAAAAATCACAAAAAATCAGGAAAAATCAAACGAGAAAACAATCAAGAAAAAATCAGAAAAAAATTCAAGAAAAATCAGGAAAAACTAGAAAAATCAGTGTACGCTTAATAGTGAGGGACCATACGGTTGCCGCCGCTGCAGCCCATTCTGCTCGAGAGGTACCTCAACCTCCCCCTCTAAATGGGTGCACTCTGATTGGAGGATAGTGGGATAGTACTGCGATTGGAACGAGTATTTCATCAAACTGTTACAAAGACTATAAACTTTTGCAGCAGCAGTTTGCTATTTTGCGATTCCAAGATACGTTAAAAATGCATTTTGGCCGTAAAAATGATGGGACTGGACAGTGATTGAAAAATGATTGGGACGCATGCAGGGGGCGTATAGACTGCGATTAGAGAAGGTGAAGTACTCCTCGATTCCACTTCACTACCGCAAAATAAGTCTGCGGCCGACGACGCACACACAGCGTCACAGCGTGTCCCTCCTGCACGGTGGTCTGAGTGGGGCATTATACCGCTGACCCGAATCACGCGCGGGTGTGGCGGAAGCATGACGCATGGCCAGCTGCTGCACCTGCAGATGCGCTCGCGAGATGACGCAGGTGATGTCGAGCGCGGAGCTGAGCACTGAGCACCTCCTGTGAGCGTCCTGCCACTGCCACGACTCAGTTTCCATTCAAACGACTTCCGGCGAAGCCGGCCAGAGGAGAGGCAAGCAGAGAAGCAGACCCGCAGCGGAGGGTGACTCCGCCCAGTGCCGATTCGTCCCTCTGTCCTTGTCGCACTCATGGGGCACGGCCAACAAGCGAGGGAGGGATCATGCACTTCGAAAAATCATCATACGACCCCCCCGAAAAAAACATTTAAAAACTAAACCAAAAAAAGTCAAAATGAAATCAAGAATCAGAACAATAAAAAAAATCGAGAAAAAATAAGCAGAAAACCGAAATAAAATTGCAAAAATTTAGAAAGGGGAGTAAGAGATGAAAATTTATAAAAGAGTGACAGAAATTTTCCTTAAAAAATAAAAAAAAATATATTAAAAAAACCTATCAAAAAAAAATTGATTGGACACTTTTTGTATGAGTTACACCATAGCATAGCCCTCTCGGGAGCAAGAGAGAGGGCGCTACTCAATACTGTTCGGAATCAGCCTGATGGCAAGTGAAACTTGAGATAAACAAGGAGAGGGGCAAAAGAGGCGAGAAAACGGAAGACGGTTAAAGTTCACGGCAAATCGCAACGACAAGCGCACTTTGCATCAGCAACACGGCACGGCGCGGCGCTCTGATTGTCATTTGAATGCATCATGATAACCACTGCAGCCACCACACGTCGGGTCGGGTCGGCTCCGGGAGGATTCCCAAAGGCGTGGATCGAAGAGGAAACGAAGATGTAGAGAGATAGAGGATCGGAGGAGGTGCAGGAGAGAGGCGAGGGAGAGAGGAGAGGGGGCTTGGAGGCAAACCGCAAACAAGAGGTCGAATTAAGGTTTGATAATTGCACCCGGCTACACACACCGCACCAATCAACGGACGACAAGGAAACGGGCGACGGGGCGCGGCGAGGCGGGGCGCGGCGAGGCGGGGCGGGGCGAGGTGGGGCGGGGCGAGGTGGGGCGAGGCGGGGCGGGGTGGGCTTGCAATGCCGCCAGCTTGCCCCTAGAGCATTCCACACGTGGTCAGGTCCGCTCCAAACAGGGAAGTTCCTGAAGTAGTAATTGTGAATAAAGGGTGGTGTGCGGTAAACACGACAAGAAGTAGGTCGAGAGAGAGAGAGAGAGAGAGAGAGAGAGAGAGAGAGAGAGAGAGAGAGAGAGAGAGAGAGAGAGAGAGAGAGAGAGAGAGAGAGAGAGAAAGAATCTCCAAGGCAAGGGGACAGGACCAGATGAGAACTCCCCGACATCGACATCGACACACCGGGTGGGACTGGACTGGACACCCACGCGCTCGCCAGAGAGGCGCGGCCACTAAAGGATGTTACAGCGCCAGACCCAGATAGCGCGTAAAAAAACATGTAAGGGATTAAAAGCGGGAGGAAAAAAAAGTCGGTTCAATTCCGTCACGTCCTAGACACTAGCAATTATCCCAAATAATTACCAATTGTGCACTTAAGTGCCGAACCAATTACTGGGCAGGGTCGCCCCGGCGCCCCGGTCGCCACACGCGTCAGCACTGGGCACTGGGCACGACGCAGGCGGCCGGGTCAGGACAAAAGTGGGACCAAGTCGCGCCAAAACCAACGAGCTTCGACCGAGCGCGTCTGAGCGACTGGCGCAATAAAACATTGAGGGAAGGAGGGAAGGGAGAACCCTGCTGGCTGCGGCAGCCGCTGCCGCCCCGTCAGGTCAGCGCAGCGCCGGAAAAAAAATGACAACACAAAAGTGTACGCAGTACATAAACTGGAAAGGCAACAAAAAAATAGGCTGCGACGGGCGATTTCAGATTCAAGAACAAGTGCGGAGGGAGCGAGAATGAGAGAGAGAGAGAGAGAGAGAGAGAGAGAGAGAGAGGAGAGAGAGAGAGGAGATGAGGAGAGACGGAGAGAGAGAGAGAGAGAGAGAGAGAGAGGAGAGAGAGAGAGAGAGAGAAGAGACCTATGCAGGCCCAGCAGAGGCCTTGTCGGCCAGCATGGAACAGTGGAAACAAAAGGAGTCAGGTGGAAAGCGCAGGGGCAGACACGGCACGGCACGCCCGCTCGGCAGGCCCGTCAAAGGGTCACTCAGCGAAGCGCAGCCCCTATCCGCCCCGCCGGGGCCGGGCCCCGCCTGTAGACTGATTTCGCACCGGACTTGCGTCCCTCCATCCTTGTCGCACTCGAGAGGCACTGCCATTCACTGTGAAAAATATCCTCATAAATTTACGAAATTTTTTTTTGTAATTTTGATTTACAAAATATGTTGTAAACTTACGACTTACGACAGTCCATTCTTGCCCGTCTGTCAATTCCAAGTCGATAGGGAGTGCTTGTAAATTTACAATTTCAAATTGTAATTTTACAAGTTTTGTCGTGGAAAAATTTTCCCGTAACCCTCACGAGTGTGTTTCTCAAATTGTTGGGTGGGAGAGAGAGGGCCGCGTCTACCTCCCCTTGACCGATGTGCGGCATCAGCCTACTGCTCGCCGCAAGCATCAGGCCTCGGCCGGCCTCGGCCCTGATCTTGGCCCGCCATAGAGGCCCCTCGAGTGTGATGCCATGAGCGTAGCCGTGACCCGCGCAGGCCTCTCCTCGCCTCACCTCGGCCGCGGCCGAGGCCAGATTTCAGACCAGGGCTGTCGCAAGCATGGGCGCGTAACTGGCTGCAGCAGGGCGGCGCGGGGGCGGCGCGGGGGCGGCGCGGGGGCGGCGCGGGGGCCGAGCCACGCCACGGCCATCTCGACACACGCGACGTGCGCTACCCGCCCCGCACCCCGCCCCCAGGCGTGACCAACAAATAACCCCCCCCTCCCCCCCCCGGCTGCTCGGTTTTAACACCACCAACGACGGGACCGGGACAGGCCTCCCCCGAGCCTGACGTGTGATTCAAAAGATCGCTCTCGTACCTCCGTTTCTGTCACACCTATGGTGGTGTCGTAAGTTGGAGATGGACGTGCCCCCTGAGTGCGACAAGGACGGAGGCGCGCGCGAGGGGTCTGAGCTCATCAGGCTCCCCGGTGGCGGATCACCAGGGGGACACGCGGGGGAGGGGGAGGGGGGCGTAGGACGAGGGAAGCGCAGACGGATTTAGAACAAACTTGAGCGCGATGGCGATCGACTCCTCCCCTGAGGCGCGGCGGGGCGGCGGGGCGCGGCGGTGTCGAAGAGCCAGCGAGGTGGCGACACGAGGAGCCATTCGTCGGCAAGGGGTCTCAAGCACATGCCTGATTGAGCGACAGAGAGGGGTCGGCAGAAAGAGAGAAAGAGAATGACGGTGTAGGGGAAGGGCGGGAGGGCTGCCGAGCCGAGCCAGGCAGGCCGGGGCAGAGGGCGCTAAGTAAGCCGCTGGCAGGGGCTCTGGTCCAACCCACGCGACCCCCGAGAACACTATTCAAAACCACTTCGCCTCGTCTGATGCCGCCCGCGCCCCGCCCGCGCCCCGCCCTGCCCCTCCGCGCCCCAGCCGCCCCTCTCACCTCAACGACAGTCGCACAACTTCTGATTCCTATCCGGCCTAATGCGACTGCTGCCAATACAACAGCAGCGAGACAAGGGATGCCAACTGCCGGCGATAAACATCAGTCCTCCAGCAGGAGGGGCGAGGGGCGCCTGCCCAGCCCGGCCACATCATACCGCAATATCGTCCTCGCCTGCGCAGCGCTGCGCTTGCCAAGCAGACGACAATCACTTCGTGCCACGGGCACGGCCGGTGCATACAGAGCTGTGCCCCCCCCCCCGCCAGCTCACTGCAATCCCTCGCGTCCTGCTCGCGCGGAGCGGCCGCCAAACATCCCGGCTGTAAGAAGGGCTTGCCTCAGCCTGTTCCGTGATTCCACACAGTAGTTTCGTCTCTCTGTTCTTGCCGCTCTCACGGCTCACGGGGCATGGCCATAAGCAGCAAGAGAGAGAGAGAGAGAGAGAGAGAGAGAGAGAGAGAGAGAGAGAGAGAGAGAGAGAGAGAGAGAGAGAGAGAGAGAGAGAGAGAGAGAGAAACGCTGTTCGGAATCACCCTGCTCCTATATCGGGAGCTCGCGAGGGCGCCCCTGGTCTGGTCCCGTTCCACCGCGCGCCGCGCCCTCTCGGTGCGTTCAGGCTCGTCTCTTTCCGGTCGCGGCTGAATCATAATAACCTCTAAGCGTGGCCCGGGCCGCCACGACCAGAGACACTTCTCTTTATTGCGACTGCGCCGACCACCACGACCTCTATTGTAAGGGGAACCTTTCGTTTTCAATGACAGCGCGGATGAGGGGCAGGGGCGCGGGGCGGAGGTGAGCGGGGCGGGGCGGGGTCGGGCGGGGCGGGGCGCGACCACAGTGGAACGCCACGGGGCCGCGCCGAGCTGTGAGGCTGCGGAGCCGTGCGCGTTCATTAATCCCAGGTGTAATCGAGACATCGATAGAGCATCGACTCTCCGTCGTGGGCGCGGCGCGGCGGGGCGCGGCGGGGCGCGGCGGGGCGCGGCGGGGCGCGGCGGGGCGCGGCGGGGCGCGGCGGGGCGCGGCGGGGCGCGGCGGGGCGCGGCGGGGCGCGGCGGGGCGCGGCGGGGCGCGGCGGGGCGCGGCGGGGCCGGGAGGGGACAGCGCCGCGCCGCGCCGCGCCACCACCACGCCGCGGCGCTGATTTGCGGGGTTGCCAGACTTCACGGCGCGCCTCGCCGGGACCAGGGGGGCGTGGTGTGGGGCCCAGGGGGTCGGGAGGGGCCAGCGGCAACATCGCGCGCCGGGCCCGCCTCGGCATGGGCTGGGCTTGAGGCCGCAGGGGCCCCGCCCCGCCCCGCCCCGCGCGCCTCACCGCCGAGGGAGCCTCCATCCTCTGCTCAAGGAGTGGAGCCCCGCCGGGCCCGCCGGGGAGAGGGGCCCCCTCAACGCACCGTACTGACGCTCCACTCCCACACGTATCATCATCCCTGACGACAAAATCACATTCGGAACAGGGATCGACCCGCGATGACCATCTCTATACCGCGATAAGCACACGGCGGCTGTGGCTATCAAGAGGGTAGTGCACCCTAACATCGGGGTGTCCTGTGCCCTCCGCTGACCGGCGAGGCGGGGCGGAGAAGGGAAGGGCAACCCAATGTGCGGGTACGCTGGCCTCCCCCCCCCTCCCCCCGCGCCGCGCCCCGCACTCCGCCCGCTGAAGCACGAACTGGTCATGCCGCATTCCAGACACTGTGTGCTGTGCCGTCGCGCGCCCCTCCCCGCCCCGCCGCGCCCCGCCCCGCCCCGCCCCGCCCCGCCCCGCCGTGCCCCGCACGGCCACGGCGTACACACCGCATCACCCACCCCTCAGCGCACACCGTCACACATGACAATGAGCTATCTTCTTCTCCTTCCCGCTACCACCATCTCTCACTGGTGTGCCCGCTTCCCCCCCACCCCCAGCTCTGCGTTATTGACGCATTTGACGAAACAAAAACCACCTCACCGCCATTCAATCAATCAATCAGTAATTTTTTTAAAAAAAGGAAAGAAAAATAAAGAAAAAAGTTTTCTTCCATTGCCACTGGAATCTCGAGTCAGCGACATAAAAATGTATCATATCAAGTTCATCAACCTTATTGCTCCGTGACGGGAAGAAGGTTATCGTAAGCTTGGCCGCAAAGCAGCTCATTCTAGGAAGCCGCCGACATGTCAGCCGTAGACTGCGGGAGCTCTCTCGCTCACACACACACACACATGCGCGCTAGAGGCACCGCAATAACACACTCAAAAACCAGTCCAGGTCGCCGGGCTTCGGCTCCAGCTCCACAGCATCTCCAGTCCGGCCCGGCGGCCCCTCACCTGGACGACGGACGCGAAGACCAGAGGTCTTGTAACGTGCATTATTACTCCTATTCCATTTGGGTTTCCCCCGGGACTCGAACCCGGGTGGGCTCTCCCCCTCCAGTCTGTAGTTCCCGCCGGCAGAACAGCTGCTCGGACCCTGGGTTCGTAGTCCGGTTGCGGCAGCTCTCGGCTCGGCCGAGCTCGCCTCCCCTCCCCTCCCCTCCCCTCCCGACTCGCTGCGGTGCGGCGTGGCCCGGAGGGCTCTCTCTCTCTCGAGCTGTCCGGCAAGAAGGACGGAGCAGTCAGCTGTGGCTGTGTAGATGCACGCTTTGGTTGTATAACCGTGTCAACACCCGACTTCTCTATGCGTGCGGCCCACCATCCTAATTATCGGTAAGCGACTCGCCCGTGCCAAGTTCGTCAGAGTAAAGAGCCATTATGGGGTTGTGACCTGTGCCTATGTGTGTGTTCTCTCACTTTCCAGGGTGTTTTGATAGCGGCTCAGTGAGCTTTTGCCCTTCTGCATAAATTTTGGGCTGTCGTCGGTGCCGCCCGCGGCCCGGCAGTGTACCGCGTTGCGGTTTTTGGTTCTTGATCGCCGGAGATGAGCGGGACCATGATGGGCTAGGCCCTACGAGCAGCCGTCCCGGCCGGCGATGCGCCGCGCCATGTGCCGCCTGGGCGGGGCGCCGTGCCCTCGGGCCGGGCCCCGGTCCCCGTCACGCCAGCAAAGTAAGGGCTAGACCTAGTATTTATGTATTTCCTCTCTCTCCCGCGCCGCTGCACTTCCAGTCCACTGAGGTGGTTGTTTAATTTGTTGTCCTTTGAGTGAGAATCTCTGTCGTGTTGTGAGTTTCACGTTTGTTCTGTGTGTGCTCTGCACCGTTTGCGGTCAGCACGTGTCGCCTCGGCCGGCGCCGCCGTGCTCGGGTGCTGCGTCACCTAGTGGCTGCGGTGGTCTAGGCTAGTGCCTCATGCCTCGTGTTGCACTCAGTCCACCGCGGTCGCTAAAGCGCGGCGCCCGGCGCCTAGGTTCTGGTCGGGGTGGCGTATGGGTGGCCTACCCACTACGGCGCCCGGTAAAGGACTCTGTTTTATTGTATAGTCCTATTTTATTAGCTTCTCTCTACGGTATACTAGTTTGTTCTATATATATATATATATATTTTGTTTTTCTCACTTTAGATATATATTGTGTATTATGTATCTTTTTGGATCTCTGGAGAGATGTGTTTTTTTGACCTGATATTGGTTTGTGTGTACTCTTTGGAGTTTTGTTTTTTCTTTATTAAAGTTTTGTTTAAAACTTACACTGCACACTGCTTTGGTTTTTGTTCGGGGTTGGGAAAGTATTGGAAGGGGGCCTCGGCTCCCTGGCGCCCATTAAAATAATATTCTAATATTACCCACGCCACTCTGCTGAAATTAGAACTTAGCCGGGGTAGCAGACCTAATATCCATGTAACCGCGAGGCGGATTACAGTCTTTTGAGACCTAAGGTTCATAAGGGCCTGGCCGGCGCGGCGCGGGGGAGGCGGGGAGAGTCGCCTCGCTGCACCGAGCTGCACTACAGGTAGGAGAGGAGGGGAGGGGAGGGGAGGGGCACTCTCCCGACTCTCCCGCGGGCCGCGGAGCGGAAACTGAACACGAGCACCGCCGCCACCTCACCGGTCTCTCCATAGTCGATGAGACGAGCGTCGTAATCCTTCCACTCTCTCTCTGGTACCGCGACCCGCGGCCCGGGCCGGGGAGGGGCGGAGCGGGGGCGGAGCGGGGGCGGAGCGGGGGCGGGGCGGGGGCGGAGCGGGGGCGGGGCGGGGGCGGGGCGGGGGCGGGGCGGGGGCGGGGCGGGGGCGGGGCGGGGGCGGGGCGGGGGCGGAGCGGGGGCGGGGCGGGGGCGGGGCGGGGGCGGAGCGGGGGCGGAGCGGGGGCGGGGCGGCCCCGGCCCGCCGCGACTTCCTGTCCTGCCCCACGAGTACCTCCCGTCCGCCGGGCGGCACCGCTCTGTGCAGCCCGGCTCGCGGCCGCTGCTACCCCGCGGGTGACACTTGGTCTGTCCGCACTACCGTGAGGTCCGAGAGGTCACGACGCCGTTGGGAAGAACGGGTCACGCCTCGGGACTCACTGCTGCTGCTGCCCTGTCTTATGTTACCCTCACCGTTCACCCGCCGTGCACAATGTACGTTATCACACATAACCATGTTTCCGCGCCCCGGTACCCGCCGGTCGGCTGGAGCGGCCGCGCGGGCTTTCACTTTAGCAGACTATGGACGAATAACACACTGATTTTCAGTGCGGAGCAGCACAAGGTCTCCGGACCAGGCCGCGCCGCGCCGGGCCGGACGCGCAGGGCTATAGTCCACGCGCCATCATTTCGCCATTCATCCACGTCTGCCTCCAGTTCGGGAATGGCAATCAGGCTCCAACTTCCACCTGCTCCGCGCCCCGCCACGCCCCGCCACGCCCCGCCACGCCCCGCACGCACGCCCCGCCACGCACTAGTATAAACGTGAAAGTGCGGCGGGCGGCACGGCGCCTACGATCACCCTCAAAACGACGGGAGCCGCCCCGCCCCGCCCCGCCCCGTCCTGTCCTGCCCCGCCCCGCCCCGTCCTGCCCGTGGGCCCGAATTGGAGCTCGGGGGACGGGAAGGGAGATAGGGGGTGGAGGTGGGGGGGGGGGTGGAGGGGCCTCATGCAGTGGATGCAGGAAGGTGGAAGCAGTAGCCGCAGTGGCAGCAGCAGCTCCAGCAGTAGGCCGGCCCGGGCCGAGCGGGCCCCGGGGCCCGGCAGGGCGGCATGACATTAGATTCCGATCATGATCCCGTCGCGCTATATACGGCATGTCGGGGAGAAAGCAATAGCAACAGCGGCGGAGCGGCAGCGGCCAACGTGGCCAACGCAGCCATCACTCCTCTCCTGGCCGCCGGGCCGGGTCGGGTCGGGTCCGGGACCTGCCAGCCAGCGGGCCGGGGCGGCGCGGGGCGCACACGCACTCACTGCCAGGATAAATGACGCGAAAAACGGAGCCTGCCTGCCTGCCTCGGGCCTGCTGGCCAAAATGTCGTGCGCACCCGGGCGTGGAGGAGACATGGCGGGGCGGGGCGGGGCGGGGCGCGAACCACACTCACGACACAGCTCTTCTGGCCACTGCTGCTTCAGGGGCGGGGCTGGTCGCGGGGCGCGTCAGTGACTGGGGCAGGAAATTGAACCCCAGCAGCAGCGAGCAGTCGGGCGGGCTGTAGGCTGATTCCGCAACTCGGTCAATGGGAGGTAGACGCGGTCCTCTCTCTCTCCCACCCAATGGCAGAGCTTCATGAGTGCGACAAGGACAGAGGTACACGGTACAAACAATGTCTCATTTTTTGAGGAAAAAGGGAAAACTTTGAGGAACTTCCGTAATTTGAGGGACACCCCTCAGGTTTTGAGGAAGGCTCCTCAAACAATAAGGGAAATCTCCACTAATTTTGAGGAGACTTCGTCAAAATCTAAGGAGTTTTCCTCAGAGTATAACAAGGTCCTCAAAGTTTTCCCTTTTTCCTCAAAAAAATTAGACATCGTTTTTACCGAGTATGATGGAAGTCCCAAGCGGAATCAGTCCACAGGCGGCAGGCGAGGCGAGGCGGTCGAGTAGCGCACACAGCGTGCTCGCGCTCTCGCAGGAGGCGGCGTAGCACGGGAACCTCAACGCAGGGCGAGCAGGGCGAGCAGGGTGAGCTCCCTCCCTGCCTCCCTCCTCTCCAACCTCGCCGCCATCTCGCACCACGCGTTCTCTCCACGTCCGCCAAATTGTCCCGCGCCGACGCGAAAACGACCCACTTACGCCCTGCTGCAATCTGACGCCGCTTGCGCCGCGGCCGCGTAATGCATAGCAGCGCCCCGCCAGCACGCCAAACTAGGAGGCGGCCCGGCCTGGCCCGGCCGGCCGACCCGCCACCGCCACGCCCCGCCACTCTAGCAGCCCCATCGCCCATCCCCTTACCTACACGGACCGTACGGACCGTGCGAGGCGTGGGCGGGGCGTGGCGGGGTGGAGTGGGGTCGTGATTTCTCATCCCATGGCGCACATTACTCTCCCGGGGTGAGCCGAGCCGCGCCGTGCTGCGCCGACCACGCCATATGAGAACTAGTTAGCCCCCTAATCGGTAAGTCGGCGGGGCACATCGGCCGGACCGGACCGGACCGGCCGGCCGGACCGCAGCGACGAGCTCCGAGGGGAGGGAGGGAGGGAGGAAAAAAGCGAAGAAAGAAAGAAATACACACAAGCCGAAAAAAAGGAGGAAAATACTTAGCAGCAGCAGCAGCAGCAGGCCGTCGACGGGCACGTCTCAGTGACGACGCGAGGAGACGGTACGGGAGGGGATGAGGCGCGGCCGCCGTTAGTCGAGTGCGTTAGAGGTTCGTTACACCGCGCTTCGGTTGCGTCAACGTTTACGATACGGCCTGGCTGCTGGGCCGAGCCCAGCCCAGCCCAGGGGGGGCCCAAAGGGGTGGGGCGGTGGAAGCCCTGCGTTCCCGGCCCGCCCCGGCCGCAGCGGGGGTCGAGGAGCGGGGACCGGGGACACATCAGCAGGCGGGGCCCGACGAGGTGTCGGGGTCATAACTTAGGCGCCCCGCCCCGCCCCGCCCCGCCCGGCCCCGCCCGGCCTCGCCACGCCAAGGAGCTGCACAGCGTCCATAAAGTGCCCAGGCCGCCAAACAAGCAGCAGCTGCAGGCGCCGTGCCGAGAGGCGCCCAGTTATGGCTCGTAGGGCGCCTGTGGCAGCGGGGCAGCGGCAGGGCTCGCGGAGCGCCCTCGGGAAGGGGGAAAATGTGCCTACGAGGACGGGCGGGGCGGGGCGGGGCGGGGCGAGGCGGGGCGGGGCGGGGCGGGGCGAGGCGGGGCGGGACGAGCGGGCGGTTTGCAGGGCTCCCTCAAGCGAGACAATAACAGCGACATTTCACCTTGTTTATTGCGTGGCGCAAAGTGACAAGGGCGCGGCGGGGAGCGTCTAAAGTGGTGTGCTGCTGAACCGAGCGGGGCGTGGCGGGGCGTGGCGGGGCGTGGTGGAGCGAGTCGTGTCGCCGGCCGGAAGGGCTGTGGTGCCTTACAGGGGCCCGGGTTGGTCCGCGATGCGCGCCGCCGATACACGTAGAGTAGGGGCGGGGCGGGGCGGGGCGGGGCGGGGCGGGGCGGGGCGGGGCGGGGCGGGGCGGGCGGAGGCCGCGCCGGACCTCTACTGGGCGGCCCTCCCCCTCAGGTGCCCCCGCGGGCGGGGCGCGTCGCGGAGCGCCGGCGACACGGTGCCGCGACGACGGCGTCCTCAACCCCTTTCCGGGCGGCGCCTACCAACAGCCTTGCGCGCCCTGCCCGCTAGTTACCCCGACGCCTCCGGGCGTCGCCGTCGACGACAACGAAGACGTCGCCCAGGAGCGAAAAGTGGCCTTGGAGCGTCGCGTCTCGTGGCGTCGGCAGATAATGGGCAGCGCCACGCCCAGGGCTGCGTCCGTAATGACGGAAGGGCGTCGTCGGGCTGCCTGGGCTGGCCATGCTGGGCCGCTGTGCTCGACGCTGCCTGGGCTGGGCGTCCCCTCCCCCCGCCCCGCCCCGCCCCGCCCCCGCCCCGCCGCAGCCTTGGCCAGCGCCTCCCATCCGTGCCGCTCAGCCCAGCCCGGCCCCACCCAAGCGTCGAGTCGCTAGGCGTCGCGACGCCCGGGACGCGCAAACAGATTTAACTTCGCCGGCCGGCGCAGCCGCCAAATCGTAAACCGGCAACAAAAACAGCTCCCGGAGAGAGAGGCCCACTCCATATCGCACAGCTGACCACTCTACGATAACGCACATCGTAAAACGACCCCGCCGGCGCCTAAACGCATCACGCCACGCATTTTTTTCCCGTTCCGTTCGATTTCGCCGTCGTTTGACGACTCTTTCAGAGCGCACTAATTGCCGAGGCGCGGGATACGTGCGACGCGCGGAAGACGAGAAGAAGAGGGACTTGTATCCCACGATTGCGTAAGGAAATGCAAAGTCCTGGACGCCGGCCGTAAAGATAATGCCGCGACACTAAAGCGGAGTGGAGCGGAGCAGAGCGAGGAGAGCAGGCGGGGCAGGGCAGGGCCGCCATTACGTGCTCCAGGAGCCGAAAGGCCGCACCGCACCAGCTGCGCTGGACCTCATCAAACCCTGCAGTCAGGCTAGCTTTAGCGCACCGACACCTATTTGAAAACTTCATGGTGCTTAAATCTTTAGCTGTTGCCCTTCTTATTTAGTGTTGTCAGTAGCCACCGCGGGGACATAATTTATGTAGATTATTAAGTTTTATTTTGTAAATAACGTTTTGCGAAATATGTTGTAAATTTACGACAGCCCTCTTTCTTGCTTGAATTTGAATTTCTTAGTGCTTGTAAATTTACGATTTGTAATTGTTATTTTACAACTCCCAGTTCGTGGAAAATTTTCCAGTACACGTACAACTTTTTTTCACTGAGACTAAAACTGTACAGTTCAATAATCCTCACACCACACCATAAAGTGTGTGCGTGTGTGTGGTTAAAAATTTACAATAAAGCCGATGGAACGACGTTGTGGACTTTCGTCGGAGAGAGAAAGACAGCTTTGGGAGGTTTTTTCAACACTTTTTGTAGAAACTGCCAAAACATCCTCTTCATTGCTAAATGTTTCCATGATGCCCAATGATGTAACCAAAACAATTTGTGAGGTCATTTTTTATTTCTTAATCGCTGTTTAATAGTCTCAGACGTTAGGATGGAATCGGATCTCTCTCTCTCTCTCTCTCTCTCTCTCTCTCTCTCTCTCTCTCTCTCTCTCTCTCTCTCTCCTCTCTCTCTCTCTCTCTCTCTCTCTCTCCTCTCTCTCTCTCTCTCTCTCTCTCTCTCTCTCTCTCTCTCTCTCTCTCTCTCTCTCTCTCTCTCTCTCTCTCTCTCTCTCTCTCGCAGAACGTCGTCCCGCCGCCGTCTTCCCCCTAGCTTAGCCCGACTCAGACCGGCGCGGCACCGTGCAGCAGTAGTCCTGCCTTGACTTAACAGAACCAGGCCAGCCTAGTAAAAGACGAACCCGCGTGTTTCCCGTTTCGACTCGACGCGTGCAGCGCACACTAGCGGGCTTTGTACTATTTTGTGCATAACTACGTACAACTGTGCACATACGTAACTTACGCACAATATTCTTACATTATCACGCACAATATCGTGATTTTGTGCATAAATTACGCATAATTTCGTACGTAATTATGCACAAAATTATACGTAAGTTACGTATGTGCACAGTTGTACGTAGTTGTGCACAAACTACTACATAGCCCGTTAGTGTGTGCGTTTGCCGTAGCCGCCCCGCCCTGCCCCGCCCAGCCCCGCCCTGCCCCGCCCCTACTACGCCAATAAGCAGCAGCAGAGCAGAGGCAGCGCGGCTTCAACGTGAAGAAGATAAAAGTTGTGAGCGGCGGCGCCTTCCTTGCGCGTCGGGTGGGAACCCTGGCGGGGCGCACTCCCACACGCTGCAGTGCGGGTCATCAAACAGGTGCAATTATCACCGAGCGGCAGACACCACACGTGAGGCGGGGCCGGGGAGGGGAGGGAGTCCGGCTCGCACAGGTAAAGAGTTTGACACGACGTTCGCGCATCGCATCGCATCTCGGAGCGAGTTTGCGTTTTCCATAACCACCATCCAAATGACGGCCAGTAATAATCGGTTCTGTTCGCTTTGGCTTATTTGGCCGCCGGAAGGAAGCTTTCTAAAACGCGTCCTCGCCCTTGGCTTGGCCCTCTCCTAGCCTATCCCATCCTAGCCTAACCGCGCCGCATGCACCTCGCCTACAGCCTTAGCCTTGCCGCACGATACGATAACTTGTCCATCACAGCCTTCCTGACAGATTCATTGGCACCGCCCTGGGGGCCCCGAGCCGAGGGGTCCCTCCCCTCTCCCGCCCCGCTCGGCTGGGCCCGTGAGCCCGCTGGGGCGCCACGCCGGTGAGTCAGACGGGGCTGGGCCGCGCCTCTCGGGCCTCTCGGGCCTCTCGGGCGGGTACCGGCCGTGCCGGCGGGTACTCGGCTCGGCTCTCCTTCGGCTCGGGTACACACTCACACTCAGACGACGCGGGGGCGTTTAGGGCCCGACGGGCCGGGCCGGGCCGGGCCGGGTGATGAGGAATGGCCGTGTCCGGCGCAAGGTCACGCCGGAGCCCCGCCAGGCACGGCCGCACCCTCTTTGTATAGGTATTTCCCCCCGCATCCGCGCGCGCCAGCCAAAAGGAAAAATACAAGTTTAAAAAAAAAAATCAATAGCAAAAATAATAAAAAGAAGAAAGAAGTTTACAAGAAACATGACGAGACTTTGCGCACCTGCCTGCGGCCCGGACACCCTCGCCCACGCATTCAAGTCGCCCGTACTGCGCGCTCCTGAACGGCAGGGTCCTATCTCGGGCGGTCATCAAATTAATACAACACCCGCGAGCGTGTCCAACGGCTTGCTGCCCGGCCCGGAGCGGCCCCGCGCCGCCCCGCGCCGCCCCGCATGGGGCACCAACGAGGTGTATATGGTTCCGGGGCCCCGGGGCCCCTGGCGAGGCTGCCCGGCCTGGGCCTTCCTGGGGACTTCTCCCTCTCTCTCTTCCTCTCTCTCTCCCTCTCTTTCCTCCCTCTCTACCTCGCGCTGCCGTGTGGGTGTGGTGGACTGCGTGGGAGCAGACGACAACCTGCCAGGACGAGGCGCCGGGCCGGGACCAGCCGGGACCGCCCGCGGCCCGACCACACGATTCCCACGAAAAATAAGAACACAATACAAAAGGGGAAAAGAGAGAAAAGAAGGAAAACGAGGATGAATAAACGAAAAGGCGGGTCGCGAGAAGAGGACAAGCAGGAGAGCAGAGAAGAGAAAAGCATGGGCTGCAGGATATAAATGTGTCCGAAAAACACAGACACACATCATGACGGCGCGGAGTAAGGCAAGCGGACGCGGGGAAAAGAAAAGAGAGAGGCGAAGCGGGAGGAACGAAAATGAGCAAGGAGTAGAGAGGGGCGGGGCGGGGCGGGGCGAGGCGGGGCGGGGCGGGGCGAGGCGGGGCGGGGCGGGGCGGTCGCGTGGGCACGCTACGCGCCGTGCCGCGCGTAATCCATCCGTGATGTCATGTGTTCGGCCGCACTTGGTCGTCGCCTGGACTGGGAGCGGCACAGCCGGGCACACGGCCCACGCTACAGGCCCGTACAGCAAGGTGAGGAGCGGCGCTGCGCGAGGCGGCCAGGCACCTCCCGAGTGTCGCATTTGCATACCCAATCCCAGAGCGAAACCCGGCAGGGCAGGGCAGGGCAGGGCGGCCGCCCGACCCGGAAGGCAGTCCTGTGGGCCGGGTTGCCGATCTGACGGGCTGCCGCGAGGGGCACCGCGGCGGTGGTGTAGCTCGAAATAGAAATCTATCGAAATCTATCGTCAGCGCGCATAGAAATCTATCGCCGTGGACCACGTCAGCGCACATAAGCAGGAACGTACACGGTGGCCACACGCACCCCGGCCCCGGCTCCGGCCCATTTTCCAAGTTAGGCAGACCCGCAACAACAAACTTTCTTTTCATTATAAATTTGCTAATATTGGTGGGAGAGAAAAGGAAGAATATGCTCCAAGCTCCTAAAGCCTTCAGCAACTCATAGCAACTTTTCTTTTTTCTCTAACTACCAATAACGGCAAATTTATAATAAAAAAGAAAGATTGTTGTTGCGGGTCTGCCTATCCGAAAAAATGGACCGGGGTGCATGGGCCACCCAGTATACTTGGCTTCACTTCAACTTCAACTTGGGTTACAACAGCAGCAGTTCATTGTGAACTTTGGACACCTATAACTTAGGCACAGCCGCCAGTCCAGGTATCCCAAAAAAATAAGACAAACTAATAATACTCATAAAAATAAAAACTCTAGGCGACCAATCTTTTTTTTCTTTTCTTTTTTCCACCGTGGATAGTAAAGGGATCAGCTGGGAGCCAAGGACGGCGGGCTGTAAGGCGACACCGCTGGGCGGCGTGTGGGCCACCTGGTGGGCCACCTGCCCGGCCGGCCACCGGGGCCACCAGGTGGCGCCACAGCCCCAGCCGGCCCCAGCCCAGCCCAGACTCACCAGCACCGCGAGCAGCACGCGAGTGCCGCGCCATCTCTCGACGTCCGCCTACGCACCTGAAACAAACGCACAAGCGAGTCGTCAGCACGTCATCCGAGAAAGGGTTATTACAAAACGCACGCACACACACACACATATGGTTTTTCCTAATACGGCTCAAGATATAAAGGATAAAGAAATTCAAACAAAAAGTGAACACGACGAAATTCGCGGGAGGCGCGGCGCGGTGTCCCCGCCTCACCCGGCCTGGGGTTTTGGCTTATTCACACCGCGCACGTGCGTGGCGGGTACCAGCGGGTACCGCGAAAGGAGTGAGAGGGCCGAGCCGGGCCCGGGCGGGCGGGCGGCTGCGGTGGTATCAGAGCCAAGTCGCGGGTGACTCACGGCTCACGCACAACCGGGTTATCTGGCAGACTCGGCGAGGGAGGAGAGGAGCCGGCGCGACGTCATCCTCCTCCGGGTCCAGGGCGCGGAGGCGGGAGAGACAGTCACCGCGCCTCCGAGGTGTCATCCTCCTCCGGGCTGAGCAGGTGTGCGAGGACAGTCACCACTCCTCCGGGAGGTCATCCTCCTCCGGGTCCAGGGCGCGGAGGCGGGAGGGACAGTCACCGCGCCTCCGAGGTGTCATCCTCCTCCGGGCTGAGCAGGTGTGCGAGGACAGTCACCACTCCTCCGGGAGGTCATCCTCCTCCGGGTCCAGGGCGCGGAGGCGGGAGGGACAGTCACCGCGCCTCCGAGGTGTCATCCTCCTCCGGGCTGAGCAGGTGTGCGAGGACAGTCACCACTCCTCCGGGAGGTCATCCTCCTCCGGGTCCAGGGCGCGGAGGCGGGAGGGACAGTCACCGCGCCTCCGAGGTGTCATCCTCCTCCGGGCTGAGCAGGTGTGCGAGGACAGTCACCACTCCTCCGGGAGGTCATCCTCCTCCGGGTCCAGGGCGCGGAGGCGGGAGGGACAGTCACCGCGCCTCCGAGGTGTCATCCTCCTCCGGGCTGAGCAGGTGTGCGAGGACAGTCACCACTCCTCCGGGAGGTCATCCTCCTCCGGGTCCAGGGCGCGGAGGCGGGAGGGACAGTCACCGCGCCTCCGAGGTGTCATCCTCCTCCGGGCTGAGCAGGTGTGCGAGGACAGTCACCACTCCTCCGGGAGGTCATCCTCCTCCGGGTCCAGGGCGCGGAGGCGGGAGGGACAGTCACCGCGCCTCCGAGGTGTCATCCTCCTCCGGGCCGAGCAGGTGTGCGAGGACAGTCACCACTCCTCCGGGAGGTCATCCTCCTCCGGGTCCAGGGCGCGGAGGCGGGAGGGACAGTCACCGCGCCTCCGAGGTGTCATCCTCCTCCGGGCCGAGCAGGTGTGCGAGGACAGTCACCACTCCTCCGGGAGGTCATCCTCCTCCGGGTCCAGGGCGCGGAGGCGGGAGGGACAGTCACCGCGCCTCCGAGGTGTCATCCTCCTCCGGGCTGAGCAGGTGTGCGAGGACTGTGCCCACTCCCTCCTACTCCCCCTCCGGGCCGAGCCCCTCCTCACGCTGACACTCAGCTCGACACTCAAAGGCGCCGCACGACTGCGCCACTGAAAAGTGAAGGTGTTACTTTCAAGAGGAGCGCTCCGGCCCGCTCCGGCCAGGCCCGCCCACACCTCAAAGAACTTTTAGAATTTCAATAAGCGCATGAGCGCGGCGGCGCGGCGCTGGCGGGCGCCTCTCCCCGCCCCGCCTAGCCTACTGACCGTTTGAGCGCCATGTCCGCTCACGTCCCGAGGCCCCGCCGCCCGCCGCATACCCTGACCAGTAAGGGGTGCAGCAGAAGGTGCGTAACATGGCTTCAGTGACCGCAATGATGGTTCAATAGACTCTCGACAAGAGTGTTGGTCCGGCCCGGCCCGGCCCGGCCCGGCCCCGCGCCCCGCGCCCCGCCACACACCACGGACACCCATAGCCTGCAGCTGCCGCTCCCGCCGTTCCGCTGCCGCGATGGATATCAAGTTCGCACCACGCTCGGCTCGAGGCTCGGGGCGAGGCTAGGCGGGGCGCGGCCCTTTCTCTCCCTGCTGCTCCTGCTGCCCGTGCCGTGTTCCCACAGGAGGGCCCGGCTGGGCGGGAAAGTCAAACAACACCGAGAGGAAAACTGCACCGGGTCAAGCGCCCCGCGCGCCCGCTCACGGTTATATATTTATACCATGTTACGCGCGACCAAAAGAGAGACGGCCCGCCGCGCCCTGCGGACGTACTCCACCCCTGAACGAGCGGGCGGGGCGGGGCGGGGCGGGGCGGGCAAGCGAAGGGGCATCGGTCACGGCGGCGCATGCGCACTCAGCAGCGGCGAACCGGACGCAACTTGGCAGCAGCAGCCGCCAGCAGACCACCCCGCCCCGCGCCTTTACATAATGCCGAAGTCATACAAACTGTGTACAATGATTTTTTTAATTTTACTTTTAAAACTTGTGACTTTTTGTTCTGATTTTTCTAGGAAAACTTCTGTCACTCTTTGATAAAATTTGAACTTTTTTGCCAATTTCTGGCTTTCATTCATTTTTTGTTCATTGTTTTGTTCATTTGTTCTCCATTTTTCGGACTTTTTCGTATTTTCTTTTTGATTTTATATAAATTTGATTGTCTGATTCAAATTTTTAAAATGATTTTTTGGGGGGGCCGCACATTGATTTTTCCGGATTTTTCGAGGTTACTCCCCCCTCGCATAATGCCGTACGGGGCTGCAGGCAGGGCGTGAAGGGCGCGTCCCGCACCGCCAGGGGCTGGGGGGCCGGCCACGACACCGTCAGGCGTCTAAGACCCTGGGCGTGGCGGGGCGTGGCGGGGCGGGGCGGGGCGTGGCGGGGCGTGGCGGGGCGGGGCGATCACATTCGCCCCGACGACACGGACGCGCGGCCACGGGGCGAGGTGACCCCCCGCGAAAGCACACCGCACCTCGCCAGCTGCCAGTTAGAGAGACGGAGGGAGGGAGACCGCAAGGGCACAGGACAGGACGGGGCGAGGCGGGGCACGCCCTTCAGAACAAGAAGAGCACAGCAGTCTCATTCTGAAAGACGGATCAGTCACACACATGAGGTGAGCCCATAAAGGGCAAGAAAGAGGCGAGGGAAAATCACTTCGAAGAATCAATTCAAAAAAATCAATGAAATCAAAATAAAATTAAGAAGAAAGAAACGTGAACATCCGAAAAATCGAGAACAAATAAACGAAAAAATGAAAAAATTAAAGAAGTAAGAAATAAGGGGAAAAGATCAAAATCTATCAAAAGTAGAAGAAGTTTTCCTTGAAAAATCAAAACAATAAATCAAGTCCAAAAAAATTATCACAGTACACATTTTGTATGGTTGATCTGCCCCTCGGCGAGAGACCACTTGAAAAGGACTCTACTAACCGCTTTGCGGAATCAGTATGCAGATTACCCACGATGTATACGTGCATATAAGGAAGGATAAGCTCGCCCGGCGAGAACAGCGTCACCATGACCGCCTAGGCGACAGCGATGGGCGCGCATGTCGACGCTTCTCCTCTAGGACGCCAGCGACGACGACGACGCGAAGTTTGTTTTGTGGCGCGCGGCCCGCTTGCGGGTTTGGTCTGTAAGTTTGTTTGGTCCGTTGCGCCAAACCAGTCAGCCTTTCATGAGCGCGCGCGCATACACACACACACACACACACACACACACACACACACACACGCAGACGCCACGCTGCACTGCACTGCGCCGTGTCGCGCCCGGGACGGACGGGACGCGCTGGGCACGGCGAGGCAGCGGAGCGGCGTCACGGCGTCACGGTCCGCCTCACAGAAATTACTTTCCTATCCGTTTTGTCTTTCGGTTTCGGCCGCTGCACTGCTGGGTGGCGCTGGGCTGCGCGCTGCAGAGGCGCTGGCGGGCGCCTGGACTGGAACACACCCGGCAGCCCAGTATACGGTGATTCCGCACTTGAGTTGTTTCGTCGTTCCCTCCTTGTTGCACTCATTGGGCACGGCAATAAGGAGCAAGAGAGAAGGAACGACGAAATGGTGTTCGGAATCGCCTTGCAGGGGGGACGACTCTCTGCTCGGCTCGGTGAGAGTCATGTCTCACACACACCGCGCTGCACACGCTGCTCGCGCCTGCTAGAGCTAGCCGGCCCCGGCCCGGCCCGGCCCGGCCCGCCCCGGCCTGACAGACCAACAGACAGACAAGCTTTGATTTGACGCGGTGACGCTGCAGGATGGGCGCAGCCGGCCGCGGGCCTGAGCGAGTGTTTGCTATCCCTCTCACTCTCTCTCTCTCTCTCTCTCTCTCTCTCTCTCTCTCTCTCTCTCTCTCTCTCTCTCTCTCTCTCTCTCTCCCCGCTCGCAAATATTTCAATCTCATTAGTCAGTCCATGTAGGGAGCCAGGCCAGCAGGCAGGCGCGCGCTTGCGCATGGCGCCCGTCCCATTGCGGTCCACGCGTCAAAGTGCCGCTTGGTGCCCGGCCCCGCCCCGCCCCGCCCCGCCCCGCCCCGCCCCGCCCCGCCCCGCCCCGTGCAAGCGGCCCAGCACAGCGTTTGCCTCCCAAAAGGAGTTGAACGATTTATTCTCCCTTCTTTTTGTCTATATAGCGGAGTGGGGCTCCTCGACGGCGAAGGCGTTACGTCCTTTCCTCCCCCCACCATGACCCCCACCCCTTCCTTACCCATCGTCGCATCCAAAGCCTACGTGAGCCAGGTGTCAATTGGCAAGCGCGCGCGGGGCGGGGGGGGCGGGGTGGGGCGGGGCGGGGCGGGGCGGCTCCTCGGGCCAAGCTGGCGTCACGCAGCCCCGCCAAGCACACACCAGGGCCGCGGCGGTAGGACACCGCCGGCCAGCACGAGCACGCCTAGGGGCAGGGGCCCAGGGGGGTGGAAATTCGTTTTAAAAGAGAATTGCCATATTCAGCACAGTGCCGTTTCGAAGAATGGCACGCTATCGCAGCAAAGCTTTTTTAGAAGATGATACCTTTAAACACTTAACATAAAATTTAACTTGTAATTTGAAGGTGTCAGCTAGCTTTTACTCTCGAGTCCAGAAACTAATAATATAGCGCGGCACTGCCAGGGGGGGGGGGCTATGGCTGAATGACGCGCAGTCTGGTGCGCGGAACAATGGCACCTCCTCCTCGCGCGCAGCGTGTAACACTAACAGCTCCTCCCTGCCAGCGACCGCTTCGGTCCGCCACGCCGCCGGCGGACCCCTCCCACCCCTTTCCCTCCCAACCCCGCAGGCACGCGGCGTGGCGCTGCTGGCGTCGTTCGTCGTTTACATCGTGTGCGTTCACACACAAATTGTCGCACCCCATAGCAATTTCTCTTGCGGTGCGGTATCATCTGCTATCAATACCAATCTTGATTGATATTTTTGTTAATTTTGACAAAAGAATTCTTTTTTTTTGCCCCCACCCGCGCGGGGCGGCGGCGGCTGTAACAACAGCTTGCCGTTGTCATTTCATTTGCCATTCATAAGGAGACGGCGGCCGCGCCCGCGCTGCAGCACCCGTTTCCCGTCATGATAGATGCGGACGCGGTGTGACGCAGCCTGGAACGGGCGCAGCGTGGCGGGGCGTGGCGGGGCGGGGCGGGGCGGGGGGCGGGGCGTGGCGGGGCGGGGCGTGGGCGGGGCGGGCGCGGCTCGCAGCCGGCTCTGGGCTGGGTGACCCGCTCTGCCCCGCCCCGCCCCGCCCCGCCCCGCCCCGCCCCGCCCCGACGGCATGCTGCAGACACCTGTTCCGGCTCCTCTTCCCCGTTCTGCAGCGTTTGCTCCTCCTCGGCCCGGCCCGGCCCGGCCCGGCCTGCCCTCTCGATCCGTGACGGTAGCGCGGTCAATGTCAAGACCGGCGTGGCGCGGCGTGGCGCGGCGTGGCGCAGGCGAGGCGTGACGCCCCACCCCGTACACGCACACAACACACGCGCGCACTCACTCACACACACACACACACACACGACCTGGCCCTACCGGGAGCCTCGCTCCCTTCATGCACTACGCGAAGCACCGAGGTGGCCGTCGTGGGAACGCGCGTCCGCACCGCCAGCAAGCACTGCCACAGGCTACTTACACTGCTACTAGTCCTACGCCTCGCTCTCGCTCCGCATCGCCTCGTACAGTCAGGCAGGAGAGATAAAAAGCGTTTACCCGGGCCGGGCCGGGCTGGGCCGGGCGAGCGCAGAGCGTTGCTGTGGCGGCGAGGCGAGGCAAGGCGAGGCCGGGTCGGTAGCGGCAGGCAGCGGGTCATTCATTCCTACACCACAGCCATGCAGGCGCCGCGGCGCGCCGGGCCGGGCCGGGCCGGGCCGGGCCGGGCCGGGCTCTGGGACCAGCAGGAGTCGTCATGCGATGCGGGTCAGGCCGGCAGCGGCAACGGCAGCGGCAGCCCCGCACAGCTCGGGCAGCGCGGCAGCTCCAGCCTGGCTCCAGCCTGGCTCCAGCCGCCAGCAGCCTCCATACAGCTAGCTAGGCGCCGCGCCGCCAAAGAGCACGCAAAACAAGCCTTTTCCATACCTGGAGAATTATGTCATTGCAGTCGGTGGCTGTGTGCGCTGTGCGGCTGTGCGGCCGCGCGGGGCGGGCCATGAGGAGGCCGCGTGGGGCAGTGGGACGCACACAGAGCCGCAGTCAGAGGGTCTCACACACACCGCGAGCAAACACCACGAGCAAAATGCTCACGGGCCTTCTCCATGACGAGACGGATCGAGCTGCTGCTGCAGCTGCTGCTGCCTGTACGGCCGCGCCAGGTTAGCCTGTCTGTCAGGAGTGCGACCATGGCAGCCGAGCAGGGTAGGCAACCCCGCCACACCCGTGCGCTCCGTACAGTATACCTATACGACGTGCAGCGTGTAACAGAGTGGCCTGCCTGTCGTCCAGGTCTCATCTCGAGAGGGACACAAATCTAAAAACTTTTGTACGCCTTCGTAATTCAGGAAAATTCAGAGAACTTTAGAAGAATTCACTTAAATTCAGGAACAATTTGGAGACTTGAGGAAATTTTAGAAAAAAAAATGAGTAAAACTAAAGTGAAAATTCTCAAAAATTCTATAAAAATCCACAAAAATCCTATAAACTTTAACAAAAATTCATGAAAATTCACATAAATTCACAAAACATGTACACCTAAATTCAGAGTTGTTTCCTCCTCGACTCATCTGCGGCAACCCCGTGTGGCACACAGCTCACTCACACCCGCCCACCGCCGCGCTGCCCTGCAGCGGGCGGGCGGGCGGCCCAGGCAGCGCGCGGGTTCAAATACCAGACGCGCACACACACACTGGTGTAGATGTGTTGTGCCGAGCCTCGCGTCAAAATGCCACAGGCGACCGCGCCAACGCCCTCCGCCTCCCTCGTCCCTGGGGCCAGGCCGGCCAGGCCGCAGAGTAACCGCCGAGCAAGCCGACGTGGACGGCGACGATGAGAGGATCACGTCTGCCGAAGCGCGCACCATTAGTTATGAATTTGACAAGTTTTTCAAGCAGCCGTTTCTTTTTCCCCGTTCCTCTCTCTCAGTGCCTCTGTGTGTGGAAGGGGAGGGGGGGGGCACATAACATTTCCACCACCACAAACGCAACGACACTGCTCATCCGGCGTACAGTAAGTGCCAGCGGGGCGGGGCGGGGCGGGGCGGGGCGGGCCAGAGCACCGCCACAGCGCCATCCATCTCGCATCGGGGCGCCACAGGCAGCAGAGCGCCACGCCCAGAGCCGGGCCCGCCGGGAAAAAAACAATGCGCTCAATTGACACACATTTCCTTCCCGCAGCCGCGCTGCAGCGGCTGCAGCTCACAGCCAGCGGCCTTGGCGAGGATGGACACGGCCGGGCCGGGCAGCTAATTTTGAAACCCTCCTGGATTTCGACCCCATCCCTAACTTTGCTTCGTTAGGCTAGGTTAGGCTAGGTTAGGATAGGATAGGTTGGATTCGATTAGAGAAGCGAAGAAATCAGTGGATCCTGTTCTTCTTTAACCGAACCCAAATCCAAGCTAACCTACCTAACCTAACCTAACCTTGCCTAAACTATCCTAAGTTTTGGTCTGGATACTCCCTACCTGGTTTCGCCACTCCACGGCCAACGAGAAGTGAGAAATACGTGCTGCTGCTGCTGCTGCTGCTGCTGCTGCTGCGGCCGCACGAGTTCAACGGTCCTGCTGCTGCTGCTTGGCGCTGGCTGGCACACACACAGCTCTCAGCTGCACCGCCGCTGCTGTGCGCGGCCACGTCCCCGTCAGACACACACACACACGCAGGGTCTCTCCTGACGTCACAGACTTGTGTGTGTGTGTTGTGTGTGTGTGTGTGTGTGAGTGGTTGGCAGCCCGTTGGCGGCGGCACTCTCAGGTTGGCCAACATGACTGACCATGTGTGGGCACGGTACACACACAATGACGGGTGCCTCTGCTCGCACTGCCGCTGGCGTAGCGCCCCGCAGCAGCTCAACCGACAAGACGCCGCTGCGGGCCTGCGGGTCGCGCGTCATGTCGAATTACAAAACAAAACGAAAAATCACACACAAACACCTTCATTTCCTACCGCACAGCACAGCTACTGGCGAGTACAGCTGCTCCTTCAAGTACACTCGAGGAATCGCCGTGCCTGGAATGCCTCCTCCGACCCCGGCCCGGCCCCGGCCCCTGCCCGGCCCCGCCGGGGCGGCACAGCACACTCGGAGCGGCGCGCTAACAATGGTCCAGATACGGCTGATCCCCGCCCCGCCCCGCCCCGCCCCGCCCCGCCTCGCGAGGTGAAGCCGCGGTGTGGCGTGGCGTGGCGTCTCACAGCGCCGCCGCCGCTGAAGCGCCAGGTGTGTCCGATGGCCGCACCAGCAGCCGCAGCAGCAGCAGCAGCAGCAGCAGGGCGATTCCGCACGGCCACTTCGTCTCTCTGTCCTTGTCGCACTCACGGGGCAGACCCATAAGGAGCGAGAGAGAGGACATTACAGAACGATACCCTGAATCCGCCTGCAGCAGCAGCAGGTGGCCCGGCCCCGGCGCGGCGCCCGACCGCCTCCAGCCTCGCTCCAGCGCTAGACGCTTATCCTCCCACCCTCCAATCAAATCCGATGCATTACACAATGAGTCACACGGGGCCGGCCGGCACACCTGTTGCCTCCGCGCGCCATTTGCCTGTTGCGCCGCCCGCCAAGTAGTGCAGCAGCGCGGCGTGCGGGGGCGTGGCGGGGCGGGGCGGGGCGTGGCGGGGCGTGCGGCAGGATTGGATTGGACCCGCGGGACGGCTGTTACTGCCCGTGAGTCAGTTGGTCGCACCGCGCGGATCCTGTACTGTCCGGACAGGACCGGGACCGGGCTGCTCTGCTGCCCGCACTGCGCTAACACGCCGCCCGCCTCGCCCACGCCCCGCCCCGACACGGCGGCCATCCGAGCGGAACTCACTCACAGCGCCGGCCGGAGCCAGAGCAACTCTATAATCGCCATTCACCGACTAAACCCTCTTCACACCTCCACGCTGCCCTGTGCTGTGCACATAATAGTAATACAAGGTAGACGCACGTTAAAACCGTGAAAAGCTGAGCTAAAAGTGCGTCTACCTTGGCCTGCGGCGCGCTAAGGTTAACAGTTAATAATACAGATTTCGATTAGTCGATTATCACTAAGTTGTTTGCTCAAACCAAGTTACGATGGCAACACTGATGTTTCCACATCTCACGTCTCACATCTCACATCACGGCTCGCCCCGGCCGCCCCATGGCGCATGCTGACAGGGCTGAGCATTTAAATTTTATAATTTTAATTATAATTATAATTTAAATTTAGCTCAGCCAATAATACGAAATAGTTACAGGAAAACAAAAATATCACAAATATAAATAACTTGCGGGCGTGAGCAATATGTACTCCTAACGGGGCGCATAAAAAAAGGCTACGTATCCTCTCACGTCGCCCAGTTTGCGCTCATTACCCCACTGAGTGGCGGGGCGGCGCGGGGCGGGGAGCGGCGGGTGCAACATCAACATGCACTCCACTGACACGAGCAGCCGCAGCACGAGCCGCCCCGACCCGGGGCGACACTCACACGCACCGCATGGCCCGGGCAATTGCGTCGAGGGGAGGAGAGGAGGAGGCACTTCCTGTAGGAGAGGAGGTACAGGAGGGGGGGGGGGGGCAGCAGCGTGGTGCGGGGAAGGCCCAGCCCAGCCCGGCCCGAGCAGAACAGGCAGTGACTAATGCCGTATCAACCTAGGCGGACGTGATGGGTAGCGGGCTGTAGAGCAGAGGACTTTGGCTAGGCGGCGGCGGCAGCAACAGCAGAGCTCGGGTGGCGAGGAGGGTAATGGCGTGCATGTGCACGATGCGGAGGCGGAGCGCCAGTGTCCGGCCCGCGGCCCCGCCCCGCCCCGCCCCGCCCCGCCCCGCCCCGGCGCGGCAGGCTAAAGATAAAACCCCCGCCCCGCCCCGCCCCGCCGCGACGCCCCGACCACTGCACTGCAGACTGCAGCTCACCCGGTTCGCTTTCCTCTGGTGCTCGCGGGCCGGCAGAGGGGCCGCGGTGGTGTAGTGAGGTGCAGCCGAGTCGAGCCCAGCTCCACCAGGCAGGCTCGTCCTCTATCCGGCTGGGCTGGGGGCCCGGCTCTCGCCGGCGCGGGTCCTTTGTCTCAGCGGCGCGCCGAGCAGGACACGGCAGGACAGGGCAGGGCAGGGTAGGGCACGCCACGGGGAAATGCGACCAGAATCCTCCAACACGAAAAGGCCGCGCCCGCCGTACGGGGCCGAAGCACTCTCCTCTCCTCTCCGTGACTTTATTGCCCGGCCCGCCGGCCGCCGGCCCGGGCCAAGCGACGACATGTGTCGCGAGAAAAGAGGTGGCCCCAACAAAGGACGAGTAGCGGGCCAAAAGCTACATACAGTCTAACGAGACCAGCAGAGAGAGAAAGAGGGAGAGGGAGGGAGGGAGGGAGGGAGGGGGAGAGAGGGAGGGAGGGAGGGAGGGGGAGAGAGGGAGAGAGAGAGAAGGGGCGCGCGAGGCAGGGAGTGGTGGGGAGCCCCACCCCGCCCCGCTTAGCACCATAGAGGTTCGAGAGATGGAATGTTTTCTAATGGCTCCTTTTTGGGATGAAATGATCAGTCATCTCGATCCGGGGCAGCACGGGCTCAGGCCATGAGGCCAAGCAGATGTTTACGCCAAGAGAAAGAACATTATTCTGTCCTGGCCGAGCGGGGCGAGGCGGGGCGTGGCGGGGCGTGGCGCGCGCGAGCGTGAGAGGCATAGAGGCCCCATGTCAGTCGGACGTTCAATCAGCTGATGCGGGAAAGCAGAGGCCCAGCCTGGGCCCGGCCCCGTCACGCGAAACAGCGGCCCGAAGCCGTCGGGCGACACGACTACCACACCACTAGGGCTGTGCGTGCGCGGTGCGGCAGAGACCGAGCATCTCACATCAGATCGATACATCGAGTCCACTGAGACGATATCGAACCATATTGCCAAACCATTTCGAGGAACAATGTGTCTGCATGAATATGGCCTGCATGTATACCACGGTACACCGACGCCACACGTGATCGACGCCAAAAACGTGGCATCGAGCAGCGTCGAGATTTGCTTATCGATATTTCGTGAAAATGTCGCATAATTCCGCACTGATATCGAAATGTCACGACATCACACAGCCCTAGCCACCACCCATACGCGCAAGCACGCCGCACCACCGCCTCGGACACAAAAGTGTGACGGCACGGCGGCACGGCCACGAATAGTTTTCATCACTTTACGGTTTCGCCACTCATTGCCGAGTAGAGCGCGCGAGGCAGTCTCGCGACCAGGCGCGGCGGTGCGCGCTGTTGCTCGGTCCCGCCCCGCCCCGCCCCGCCCCGCCCCGCCCCGCCCCGCCCCGCCCCGCCCCGCCCCGCCCCGCCCCGCCCGGCCGGCACACACCCCCCGCGCTACAATTGACGACAGTTCAATTTCTCCTATAGTTTGGCGCGGGCCGGGCGGTACGGGACGCGGCTAGCTGCTAACGAGGCGGCACCGCGGGGCTAAACCTGGCCGGTTCGCGACGATACTCCCGCGGACATCGCGATGCGCGGGGCAGGGCTGGGCCGTGCTGGGCGGGGCGGGCGGGGCCGGGCGAGGCGGCTTGGCGCGGTGCCAGCGCGCCCCGCTGAATCACCGGGGGAAGGTGAATATATCGCGATCAGCCATCGCCATCGCCGCCCCGGACAAGAAAAACACGAGCACAACATATGAAAATAAAAGCACATAAATACCCCGGCGGGGAGGATGCGATGCACCAAACGGCGCAACAGACACACGCAGCCGAAACGCGGGGTAATAAAAACCCAGGGACGTGAGTCAAGAAGAAGGCGCCAAAATCACATTTGCCTCCTCTTGTGCAACAACAGCACCTCAGCGGTCCGCAGTGCAGGGGCGGGCGGGGCGGGGCCCGCGCGAGGTGGCCGAGAGCAGTGACACCAACTCGACGCACCTCTCTATGCCGCATGACACCTCAATCAACGAGTCGGCCGTCAATACGCCCACAGCGCGCCACTCCCCGGCCCAGGAGGATCATCCCGAGAGCCACGCGAATCCTTGTCAGTTCAGATCATGAAACTTTATACACGTACAACAGCCTCGGCCCGAACCAGCCGGCCGCGCCAGGCTGGGCAGCGCAGCGCAGCGCAGCGCAGGGCCGAACAACCTTGGAAGACGCGGGCCTGGCGCATGTCAATCGGCCAATACCCCTCACAATAGACCCGCGCGGAAGAAAATAAACAAAAAGAGGAAAACAAAAAGCGATTTAGACAAGTTTTGGTTTCAAGGATTTAAAAAAAAAAAAAGAAAACTGGAGACCCTGAGCTAATTAAAAACAGCAGCACAACAATCTTTTAGTTACACAGCTATCTCGCAGCTGACCGGTTAAATGCAACTTAGCTACTTAGTTATATACCCAGCTGACCTCTTGCCCCTTCGGCGAATTTTTTTTTGGGTACGGGTGCTAAACTGACCTCTTAGCACGCAACTGAATTTTAATATTTTTAAAGCGTGCGCTCTAGTTTCTAGGGCCCATTTGTTTGGCGTTGCGCGGTGTGGGGCACCACTGGGCAGGGCTGGGCTGGATGCTTATGTCTGCTGCCGCCTGATGTTGCTCCAAGTCAAGCAGCGCCACGCTCGCGACGTCGAACAGCAATGCGGGCGCGGGCAGCGGGAGAGAGGGAGGGAGAGAGAGGGAGGGAGGGAGGCAGCGGAGGCGGAGAGAGCGCGAGTTCACGTGCGAGAAAGAGAGGCGGGCGAGCGAGCGGACGGGCGATGCAACACACCGGTGGAGATGGAGGACTGTTACCGCAGACCGACACACTGGTTGGAAACAAACGCAGAAACCGGCCAAAAACGGTCCGATTGACGATTTTTTTTCGCGCGAACACTAGTTCGAGGCAGAAATGATCCGAATCCGTCGACAAAACGGGACAATTGCGACGTAAAGGCTCCGAAAACGGAGTCCGTGCGAGCATGTGGCGAGAGACTCGGTCATAGGACAGCGGAGTAGGTCGCTGGACGGCTCCACGCTCCACCCCGCTCCACGGGCACACATAACGCATACCACTCGTGTGCCCGTCTCTCTCTCTCTCTCTCTCTCTCTCTCTCTCTCTCTCTCTCTCTCTCCTTCGTCTCGTCAAGCCTCTCGTTGCGCAGGCCCAGCGTGACTCCACTACTGCAGCGCCACTGTTTGCTCGCCGGAGGAGAGGAGAAATCCTGTTGCGGAGGAAAAGCCTAAGCCTATCGCGCGCCTAAATAAAACCTTCGGCGGCCCGAAAAAGATAACGCGATAGACGACAATTGGCCAGAGGCTCAGTTCAGTGTGAGTGACTCACTCTCCAGATCCGGAGAGAGAGAGAGAGAGAGAGAGAGAGAGAGAGAGAGAGAGAGAGAGAGAGAGAGAGAGAGAGAGAGAGAGAGAGAGAGAGAGAGACAGAGAGAGAGAGAGAGAGAGAGAGAGAGAGAGAGAGGGTGCACCGCCTTCGACAGGCGCGACGGCGGGGCAGGTCGTCGGAACACTCGGGTATTTTATGCCGTGTGGTCCAATTGTCGCATCAAACACAATGCACGGCGGGTACTAAAAAAACACTGTCGTGGACCGGCCTTGATGCGTCTGCCGGCCCCGTTCGAGGGAGGCAGAGAGAAGTGAAAAAGGGGAAAGGGTGGGAAGGGGGGGGGGAGCGTCGCCATGTCACTGACCCGAGCGGAGCGCAGGGGCCGTAAACAACGCCCTACGCTTCAGGGAGGGGACCCGTCCGGCAGGTACCCCACTAGGGGCCCCTGAGCACCCCGCCAGCCGCGCGCCCAGCCCCGCGCGGCCCGGCCCGGCCCCCTGCGCTTCGCCACATAGGCAACTCGCCGAGCTCGGCTGTCGAGAGAGCGGCCTACCGCCTCATCGCCCCTCCCCTCCCCCCCTCCCCGGGACCGTCTGTATGAGACCAGCGCAGCGGACTCGCCAATAAAATCGGACTGAAAGGGATCAGGTCCGGGGCGGGGCAGCGGGGCAGGCTCAGGCTGGGCTGGGCGAGGCAGGCGGGGCCAGGCCGCCACGTTGCGCCTTTGGCGGGCAGGACGATTTGTAACGGGACGTCCCGGTGGCCCCCGCCCTGCCCCGCCCTGCCCCGCCCCGCCCCGCCCCGCCCCGCCCCGCCCCGCCCCGCCCCGCCCAGCCTCAGCTCTGGACCCGGCCGCGCCGAGCCACGACCAGACTTCGAATTTCGAATCGCGCGCGGTGAGCTGACGGGTGCGAGTGGGAAAGGGGAGGGGGGGAGAGGGAGGGAAATCACTCATAAAAAAGTGTACAATGTTTACTTTTACTTTAGATTTTTTGATTATTTTTATTTTACAAGGAAAATTTCTGTCACTTTTTGATAATTTGATCTTTCACCACCATATTTCTTATTTTTTTCTCAATTTTATTTCGGTTTTGTTTATTTTTTCTTGATTTTTATTATTATTTTTTAAAATTCTTTTATAAAATGATTTTTTGGGGGCCGTACAATGATTTTTCGAAGTGACCTCCTCCTGGGTGGGGCTATAGAGGCGGTCGGACGCCTCCTCGGCGAGAAAACCACGAGTGAAGCCGGTGAGCAGCGGGTCGCGTCGTGTCGTCGCGTCGCGCACGAGCACGCTGGCCAGCCCCGCCCCGCCCCGCCCCGAGCGTACTGCACCGAGAGAAAGCAAGGCGCGACGCGCGTGCGGCCAGCTGGGCCGCAGTCCAATTTCGAACGACACCGGCGCGGCGCGCACCGCGGAGGTCTGGTCTCGAACCCACCACCTGCACCATACCCTGTGCCTGGGCCAGGCCGAGGTGGACGCACGTTACAACGTTACAACCGTGTGAAGCTGAGCTATAAGTGCGCGCCAACGCTAACGCTGGAGGTTTTAACATCAAAAATCATTTTGGCGCGTTGTTGGTCGGCCAGCCTGTCCGCTTCTCTCATCTCCACGTCCCATGCCTCGCGCCTCCCCTTCGGTCTCCTTCCTGGCTGCCTCCTGACGGGGCTGAGCATTCAAATTTTAATTTAAAGTTTAATTTTCATTTCAAACTGAGCTCAGCCAATAAGATTGTTGGCGTGGCGGGCAGAGGCGCGGGGCGGGCACAGTCTGGGACTTTGGGAGAAGGCATGACGTGGACGTGCACATGACACACTACAGCACAGCGCGGCGGGCTACTTGCAGCCTGGCCCAGCGACGGCCAAGGAAGAAAAGAAACATCCGCCATCCGCCCGACCTCCTCCCTCCCCCTCCTCCCCTCCCCCCTCCACGCCCCAGTGCCGCCAGAAACTCGTAAACGGCCGGGCCCCGGCCGGCCCCCGGGCCCCCCGGGCACAGCGGGGCCGCCGCCGGGACGAGCCGGGCGCAGCACAGGAAGACAATGAGCCGAACGTCCAGCGCGCGCGCGCCTGCCGTGCTTCTCAAAACATACGCACGTGGAGGCGGCGGCGGCGGCGCCAAGGTCGTCCCCGTGACGGGGTGACGGGGTTCTGTGACGGCGGAGACCACAGTGACGAGGCACCTCACGGTCCCATCCCACCGCAAACGCGTGAAAGCAGAGCACCACGACGACGCATCCGCGCGCGGCCTTTAGGACTCGCCATAAACCCACTGACTGCAGCCGCTCCAAATCCCGCTCGCTAAAGCACATCGCCTGCGGATGCATCATGGCTGTCGCCGAGCGCCGCGGAGGAAATGAACATTTGCAAGTTAAGGCAGGAGAGACAGGGGAGCATAGCTGCATTCCAGCGTCCTCCTCCGCCCCGCCCCGCCCCGCCTTTTCACTTTTCTCCAGGAGGGAGCATTATCCTAAGGGGCCGGGCCGGGCGGGGCGGCGGGAGAGGTGGAGGGAGGTGGGGGGGGGGCACTACTGGCCGTGCAGGCTGGCTATGGCCGGGCCCGCCTGCGCTGCGGTCCGCGCGCCTTACGACCTTTGTCAGCGGTTAAAGGGGATAGAGAGAGGGGGGGAGGGGGCACACGCCCTAGAGAGAGACGGAGAGGAGGGGGTGGGGGAGGGAGAGGGGGCAGCCGGAACACAGCGATTGACATTCAGGACGATGCCGTGCGCGACGTCAAGCCGCTTCCCAGGGCGAGCCCCGTCAAAACTCTCCTGTCGCTGCCTCGGGCCCGCGACTCAGCAAGACAGGACCCGCAGGCGGACCAGCAGGGCCAGCAGAGCCACCAGGGCCAGCAGGACCAGGAGAGACAGCAGGGCCAGGGAAGCCAGCAGGACCAGGGGAGCCAGCAGAGCCAGCAGAGCCAGCAGGGCCGGGGGAGCCAGCAGGGCCAGGGGAGCCAGCACGGCCAGGGGAGCCAGCACAGCCAGCAGGGCCAGGAGAGCCAGCAGGGCCAGGAGAGCCAGCAGGGCCAGCAGAGCCAGCAGGACTAGGAGAGCCAGCAGGACCAGAGGAGCCAGCTGGGCCAGGAGAGCCAGCAGGGCCAGGGGAGCCAGCTGCAGGGTGATTCCGAACATCCTTCAGTGGTGTCTTCTCTCTTGCTCCTTATGGCCGTGCCCCACCAGTACGACAAGGACAGAGGGAAGAAACCAGTGTGCGGAATTACCCTACAGGGCCAGGGGAGCCAGCAGGGCCAGCAGGGCCAGGAGAGCGAGCAGAGCCAGCAGAGCCAGCAGGGCCAGGAGAGCCAGCAGGGCCAGCAGAGCCAGCAGGACTAGGAGAGCCAGCAGGGCCAGGAGGGCGAGCAGAGCCAGCAGAGCCAGCAGGGCCAGGAGAGCCAGCAGGGCCAGAGGGGCCGCGTTACGTCTGCCCCGCACCCACACATCGCTCTCAGAGGAGGTGGAGGACGGGGACGGCGCCGCGCCGCGGCGACTTGGGAGGGCGAGCAGCGGGCGAGCAGCGTCTCCCCGTGCCGTGAGGTGGGGAGGGGAGCGGGGTGGGGAGCGGGCCGGTGACAAGAGGTAAGGGGTTCAGGGGTCAGAGACATTAAATCGTATCCCTCCATATTTCCGTCCTGCTGGCCGGCCGGCCCGGCCCGGCCCGGCCCAGAGCGACATGCCCCATGCCCTTTCCGTCCGCGCCGCGCCACTCGGCCACGACTATCGGCTTCAACGCAAGCAGGTGAGGCGTAGGGATACAAACCCGTCAGAGTGAGCGAGACTGCGACCGTACTGCCGAACAGAACAGAGAGGGTGCACGTTGCACGTGCACACACACATACACACGCGTACGTTGCGACAGAGCGCCACGTGGTGCGTCGGGCTCATCTACATCGCACGTGCTTCATTCACACCCGCCTCGCCTCGGTGAGAGGGAGGGCACCGCCGCCGGGTGGGCGTCGCGTCGAGGCATAGCCGACGAGGTTTTTCACTCGCGTCGTACTGACGTAATACCGGGGTAATACTTCCGAAACCTCACGGTAATGAGACGTCATGCAGTGTGATACAATGTAACAGGGAGTATCAGCGAGCAAAATACCACTTTATAGCGTGAATGAATGCGAGTTCAAGAATTTGCCGAGTGGGAGTCCCCTTGGCTCTAGCCCTACCCATCATCCTGGCCCGGCCCACACACACACACAAACTTTCTCGGACAAAAGGCAAAGCTCAAGCTCGCGCGCGCAGCTGTTGCATCGAAAAGCAGCGCGGGCCGCAGGCCGGGCCATGGGCCGGGCCGCATCGCTAATGCTAGCGCGGGGCCGGGGCCGGGGCCGGGGCCGGGGCCGGGGCCGCACAGGGCCGGGAACGCCCCGCCTCGGGGGCAAAAAGATTGGTTAAATATGGAGGACCCCGTCGAGAACGCCATGCCAGAACACTAGACGGTATCGGCGGAGCGGCGGGCCGGGCGGGCGTGGCGTGGGCGTGGCGGGGCGAGGCGGGGCGCACCGCGGCATGCCGAAGGGGAGGTGTCACTTCGCGCTGGATTAGCTGCTCAATTAGGCAGAAAAGACTCAGGTCGGCGGAGCGGGGCGTGGCGGGGCGTGGCCGAGCGGGCGTGGCGCGCGGCGCGGGGTCGAAGAGGGAGCCACCGAGTCGGCAGAGTCTACATCAGGCCCGAGGCCCGGGGCCCGGGGCCGGAGCGGGTCGCACCTCGACGCTAATGCACGCTGCCCCCGCCTCGAGCCTCGTCCTCGCGGTCCTGGAGTCACGGCCTGCCCTGCCAGGCAGGTCCACCTGCCGCGAGGCGCCCCGCGGATGTTCGCGTGGGCGGCCCGGCCGCGCTGTTGCACGTCGCCATTGCGCCCCAGGGGGGTTCGGCTTGGCAGCCGGTCCGGCGCGGCCCCGCCCCGCCCCGCGAGCTCCAAGGCGGCGCCGCCCATGCCTACCTCGGGGCAGTCCAGCAGCGTGCCGGGCAGGGCCGGGCCGGGCAAAGCCAGTCGCGTGCTCCACTGCTCCGCTTGTTGTGCTCAGGTCCGCCAGGTTTTAAATAAAAAGGCTGACCTTCAAACTAGCAGCCAGCGAGGCAGGCAGGCAGGCGCGGCGCCGGCAGCCGTGGCCACTCCAGCGTGATGACCGCGCGCCGCGCCGAGCGAGCCGGGCTGCCACTCCACTTCACTCTACTCCACTCCATTCGGCCTAATCACACAGTGACATCACACCGCTGGGCCGGGCGTCTGCAACTACCTCACCGGCGGGGCGGGGGGGCGGGGCGCGGCCGGCGCCTCGCCGCCAAACACGACTGCACCTCGGCCGGCGGATGGTATCTCTCCCGAAAGGAAATGACTTTGACTCCGGGCGAACTCTATCCGATAGGTCCATTGCTGCTCGGCGCCTCCGCGAGTTGCCCCACCGTGGCGTGGCGCTCTCACTGACCGCGCGGGTGGAGGCCGCGGCCGGCGTCGTGTTTCAAAACTGGGCCGCAAATGAATGACGGAGCGGGGGCGGGAGTCGCGTGCTGAGCCGAGCCGTACGGCACCAGCTCAACACCTCGTGAATCATTCATGGGGGCGGGCCGAAGCGAATGCAAAGGTCGCGACGCCCGATTCCACAAAAAAAAAGGATCAAATAGGAAGAGAAAACCTGTTGTTAGGGCGGAGGACGCGTGGGTGGCGCGGCGGGGGGCGGGGAGCGGGGGAGGCGGGCCATTAGCAGCCCCCGTCCAGCAGCGGGGAGCGGGGCAAACAGCCTTATCTGAGTGCGCGCCCGCGGCGGAGGGGTGCTGCCCCCCCCCACCACCACCACCACCACCACCACGACTTACGCATCTGCGACAGGCCCGCGCCAGCAGCGCCAGCAGCGTCGCGGATCCGCCCCGGAGTCACCGAGCTCAGCTTACCTGCACGCCAAGGGAAACAGAAACCGCATTAGAATCCGTGAAAAAAAGAAAAGAACGGAAAAGGAAACAAAAATAAAACATCGCCGGGGAACACCTCGACACATCCTCCCGCAGTAGAGCCACCCGCTCCCGGGTGTGGACAGCGGCAAAGCAAACAGTTCGACCTTCCTTCAAGGAGAATTTACTATCCCTGAAAATAAAGCTGTTTTAAAGATACGGCGAGCGAGAGCCTTATACAGCTGTAGTAGAGACACGAAAAAAAAATTGCAAACCGGATGCTTTGATGAAACAAGACGGCATCAGCGGCGGCGGTCGGCTTGAGAAACAAAAGCCAAGCACGTCGCAGTGCGGTCTGGACGGTGAGAGGGAGTGAGTGAGAGCAAGCGAGCGAATGAGTGAGTGAGCGAGAGCGAGCGAATGAGTGAGTGAGCGAGAGCGAGCGAGAGGCAAGCTTGCAGACAATTAGCCACACCCCATAAATAACTATTGGGATCGCGCTACAGGGGATCCCCGCTCCGCCCCGCGCTCCGCCCCCCGCGACGCGGCGTGGGGCGGCAGGGCAGGGCAGGGCAGGGCAGGGCGCCCTCTATCTAAATCGCGATCGAGCTCGCGGGGCGCTCGGCTCGACTTGGATCGGCTCGGCTCCTCCAATCAAGCGATTACAGGGCTGCCACATGTCGTGTCGGGGTCGATCTCATCGCCCGCCGCTTATTTCCGTTTTCCCTAAGCGGCCGTAAAACTGTAACGTGGTATTACTGCGCGCCATCTAGCGGCCGAGGCCGACCGCCCCCGACCCGGCCCGACCCAACCAAACAGCCAGCGAGCAGCGTCTATGGGGGGCGTCCCCGCCGATCACGGAGACAGCCTCCGCGGCGTCCATGCGGCTGCATACGTACCGCAGGACGGCGTGCGTGGCGTGCGGCGGCCAAGGCCCCCCTCCCCCCCCCGCGACGCAGCCGTCTGATTCCGAAGTCGCTCTTCCGTCCTTGTCGCACACATGGAGCTCTGCCATCCCCGACATAGGACACCGCCATAGGTGCGACGAGGACCGGAGCCTGCAGGGCTTAGCCACAAGCCTTATTGCCGCGGCAGCATCGGCCGTCGTGCTGCCTCCGCGCGGCAGCCGCACCGCCGCGCACCGCCGCCAGGTCGTCGTCATGGAAACGCATCGCATCATGCAGAGCGCAAGCGCCATCATACAAACCCGTCCCCGTCCCGAACCGCCACGTTCACAATCGCGCCCCGCCCCGCCCCGCCCCGCTCCGCTCGGCCCGACCCGACCCGACCCCGGACCCCGCCCGACCTCGGCCGGAATGTAGTCCAATCTATCCGGGGCGGGGCGGCATTACAACACGGCCGCGGCCTTCCAGATGTTCCCACAGCGTCGCCGTGGACCGGGCCAGCCGCGCAGGCGCAGGGCCGCGTCGGGTCGGGTGCGGCGACAGTTCACAATGGCCGGACGGACGGCGCGGGGCAGGGTCACTGTTTGACCGTCGCGCGCCCAGGAGCCTGGGCCCGGCGGCGCCGCCGCCCTGCCCTGCCCTGCCCTGCCCTGCCCTGCCCTGCCCTGCCCCGCCCTGCCCTGCCCTGCCCTGCCCTGCCCTGCCCTGCCCTGCCCTGCCCTGCCCTGCCCTGCCCTGCCCTGCCCTGCCCTGCCCCTGCCCTGCCCTGCCCTGCCCTGCCCTGCCCTGCCCTGCCCTGCCCTGCCCTGCCCTGCCCTGCCCTGCCCTGCCCTGCCCTGCCCTGCCCTGCCCTGCCCTGCCCTGCCCTGCCCTGCCCTGCCCTGCCCTGCCCTGCCCTGCCCTGCCCTGCCCTGCCCTGCCCTGCCCTGCCCTGCCCTGCCCTGCCCTGCCCTGCCTTTTGGTCGTGACGTCACGCGCGTTGCGGCCTTGCACTTACACAATGCAGCGCAATTATACGAGCACGCACGGCTGCAGGCGCCGTGGTGCTGTGGTGACCCCTGCGGGACGCCGCTGCAGACGCTGCACCCGTGTCTGAGGGGGAAACATTTCGAAATTTGGGTGCGCAAATTTTTGTGACTATTAGTTACTTTTGAGTGAATTTTTGAGACTGTACAGTGAAATTTTGTGACTGTAAAGTAAAATTCAGCTTTTTTTTTCTGCAATTTTGAGAATTTTAGTGAATTCAATTTTTTTTTTTTACTGATTTATCTGCATTTTCCCCGCCTTTTCTGAAATTTCTTTCTGAAATTTTTGACATTTTCTGAATTTCTTCATATTTTTTTCTGAATTTCTCTGAATTACGAGGTGTACAAAAATTTCAGAGTGGTGTAGCAGCAAAATATGTTAGTTGCAGGGGCTATGTTTGCTGATACAGCTAGTCTTTTCCCTCCGTGCACATCAGGTACTGACCAGAATCCTAGCCAGCGACTCAGTTCATTGAGCAGCCGCTGAGGTGCTGCCACGGTAAAAACGATGTCTGATTTTTTGAGGAAAAAGGGAAAACTTTAAGGAGGAAAACTCCTAAGATTTTGAGGAAGTCTCCTCAAAATTTGCGGGGATTTTCTCGTATTTTTTGAGGAGTCTTCCTCAAAATCTGAGGGGTTTCCCTCAAATTACGAAAGTTCCTCAAAGTTTTCCCTCTTTCCGCAAAAAATCAGACATTGTTTTTACCGTGTGGTCCAGCTCGTTCCTGTGGCTGCCGCGAGAGGTATGTGTGCACTGCTTGGGTTGCGGAGGCTGGCACTGGCACTACGAAATCGTGGGGGTGGACTCTGTCTCTCTCACACGCGCCTTAAAAAGAGAGTTTTCCGGCCAACGATCGCCTCTCTCTCTCTCTCTCTCTCTCTCTCTGTGCCGGGCCGCGTGGTGTCACGGTGTCCCGCCTGGTCCCGCCGCTCTCGTCTCTCTCTCTCTCTCTCCCTCTCTCTCTCTTCCCGAGATAGCCGGTACCGTTGGATGAATAGAATCGGAACACCGCCAGGGGCGCTGCTCTTGGAGCGCGCGCGTTCGCTATCGAAGAAGGCGGCGAGTGGGGTGGGGGCGCGGGGGCTCCACTGCCCAGCCCAGCCCAGCGCAGCGCCTGCAGCGCATAGCGCGGAGCATGTGGTCCACACAGCATCATTACCTATGCAGGTCCAGCAGGGGAGCCCGGCCCGCGCCCGTCCCACACTCCTAGGCCTGGCGTGGCGTGGCGTGGCGTCGTTAGTTCCGGACCGGGGAGGACAGGACGACAGCAGCCTTGAGGAGCGGCAGCACCACACAGGAATGGGGAGGAAGTCCAGTCCGCTGCAGGCAGCGGCGAGGCGATGTCACTCAGGGCGGCAAGACCTGGCAAGGCCGCGAGACACTCGGCGCCTCGCCTCGGTGTATCTCCAAGCTGCCCGCACCAACTTTTTGCCGTTTTCTATACCCGCCTCGTTACGCTGATTTTTTATGTCTTCCATGCGCCGTAAGTACATAGTTTTAAGTTTATTTTACTTTATTAGGCTTCGCGTGCGCTAAAGCGCAAGACGCGAAGCCTATAGCGGAGATCTTGATGTCTGTGCGTGCCGACATTTTGTCGTGCACACCAAGGCTGGAGGGGAAGTGGCCCCTTACAGCTGTGTGCTCCTACGAGCCCAGCGCGCCCTCCCCTCCAGCCCTGGTCGTGCACACAGATGAGGGGTACGGGGGGAGGAGGGACGGCTAGAAAAACGCACAGAAAGAAAAGGTTCGGGTCGGGGGCGCGGCAGGGGGGGCCGCCCGGCTCGAGGCTCGCAACCCGGCTCGGGTGTCACATGTATGGCCCGCCCCCGCACAGCAGGGTGCGTGGCGGAGCGTGGCGGGACGAATCGGGGCCTCTGACTGAAGCTTGCAACCCTTGCAATTTGAGTCTAAATTTGATTCCAAGGTAAAGAACCAGTTTCAGATTCGAAATCACCGACCTCACAAACCATACATTTTTAAAAAAGTAGGCAATTGTACGAGTATTTTGACCTGCTGAGAGTATTTCAGAACCCTGTGGGTGCAATTTAAAAAAGTCAAATATTCATGTCACAATGCGAATAAAATATTTACTCGACGAATTCTAATTTTAGGCCTGGTATGCGCACGCGAAGCCTTTTTAGACCACATTGAATAATGTGGGCGTTTCGGATTTTTTCCTTATCGCACTTTACTTGAGGTACTCTCGTTTCTTTTATTCCCGGGTAGCGCTGTCGGGCGTGGCGTGGCGAGGAGGCAGTCAGTGACTCAGAGGTCGCCTCACTGAGCTCACACAGGCGCTCGGCCAACAACACAGAGAGAGAGAGAGAGAGAGAGAGAGAGAGAGAGAGAGAGAGAGAGAGAGAGAGAGAGAGAGAGAGAGAGAGGAGAGAGAGAGGAGAGAGACACACACACACACACGTGCGTCTGTGAAGGTGGTGGTGGCCGCCGCCGCCATCTACCCCGTCACCCACGTAAGTACTGAGCGCGTGAGTGAGACTCTGTGTGTTGCGTGAGTGTCAACTGAGCGCCGCCGAGGAACGAGCAGAGGAGGTCTCCGATCAACTTGGCGTGCCCGGGCCAGCCCAGCCCAGCCCAGCCCGGCAGAGCCCGACCAGGCTCGAGATGTGCGCTCTCATGAATATTCTATGCAGCCCTGGGCATCTCTATCTCTCTCTCTCTCTCTCACACACACACACACACACACACACACACACACACTAAGTCAGACACATACAGCACGGCCCACGGGGCGGGGCGCAAGGCACGCAGGTGAAATCGCCCTCAAAGTTTGTTCCTCCGGGGCGTGTTACATGGCTCACCGATAGTGCAAGCAGCCAAGGCCAAGGATGGAGGCGGTGGACGTCCTTGTGCTGGGCGACGCAGCACGGCGGGGCGGGGCGGGGCGGGGCGGGGCCCCCCGACACCACCACGGCCCCCTGGATCCGGCCCGGCCCGGCCCCGCCCGGTCCCGCCCGGCCGGGACCAACATGTGCGGTGCACGTGGAGTGGCATCTGCTCTGTACCGGGCCCTCCGCGCCGCTACACTCCCAGAAATAACACCAACTTATACACTTTTACCTTGTTTTGACTACGTCAGAACCCAAGTCGACCTGGCATCACCGACGACGTTTCCTTCTCCTGTTTTGCGTCATATTTTCTTTTCGTTTTTACTGCTTATCTCACATTTATTTCATTTTAATTTCGTAGAAGTCGCAGCAGCAGTAGAGATCCTGGGCTGCGGCCGCGTCGGCTGGGGAGTTTTCGTCTTGCGTCGCCGGGCTCGTCACTCGATACTGCGAAGGCTGAGGCAGCGAGAGCGGGGCGCGGGGCGCCCGTGACGGCCCGAGCCAGGCCGCGCCCCGCCCCGCCCCGCCCCGCCCCGCCCCGCCCCGCCCAACCCAAAACCACACCGTCACGCGCGGAGTGCGCCGGGCAGCAGCCTCTTCGTCACAAGGGCTCATCTCATCTCGCTCTGCACATCGCCTGCCTGCCTCTGTCTGCAAGTCGCCGGCGCCTTGTCCTGGAGACGTGATAACGCAGAGCGTGTGTGTGTGTGTGTGTGTGTGTGTGTGTGTGTGTGTGTGTGTGTGTGTTGTGTGTGTGTTGTGTGTTTGTGTGTGTGTGTCGCGCGGTGCGCTCAACGTCACGTGACGGCCCTGATACGCGACGCCGCCGCGACCCGCGCGCGGAGATAAAATAAGAATAACCGAAACAAGAGCAGAAACATGAAAAAATGTACAAGCGGCGTGTCTTACCACGCGGCCTATTTAGCGCGTGTAAAGAGACAACAAACGAACCCGCGCTCGAGTATGATTGTGTGCCATAATCATCTGCATTAACGGATAACTATAAAGTAATAATAATCGCAATGAGCACGCCATGCGGCCCGCGGCTACTACATGCAACCTGGGTTGGGTTTTTCAGTCTCCGGGCTCCGCGCGCTAGAGCCGCTATCTCTGGTCATCAGACACCGCCGCACGCCACGCCGCGCCACGCCGCGCCACGCCGCCAGACCCGCACGCGCCCCTCGGCTTCCCACCGATAAATAAGGAAATGAGAGCCATTCATCCTCCTCGGTACTGCAACAACGGGGTCCAGCCGGCACGAGTAAGCCCAGGCCAGCCCAGCCCGGGCGCCCAAGCAGCCCAAATGACGACATTTCGCTATTCCACGGCACTGGAAGAGTTGGGGGGGGGGAGGGGGCAGAGCGGCGCGGTAATGAGATATCGTGAGAAAGAGAGCTCCTCGTCGCGGCCGAGGGGACAGACATGGCATTGCGATGCTGCCCCCTCCACCCGCGTGGCCCGGCGCTATCACGAATAAGCGAGGGCGGGGAGCGTACACTGCCAAAAATCAATAATCAAATCCTGATATCAGCCCGCCCTAACACCCGCACCCCAGGGGTGCCATATAGCCATCGTGCGGACCAACAGCTGTAAATAATGAAACATAAAACGCCAGTGCATGCCTCGCGGTAAGGCCAGCGCGACCGCCGCCTATTCTCAGGCCACGGGGGCCACTGCACGCGGGTCAGCTCTGGTCAGCTGAGCTGTTGTCGCTATCAGTGACGCTAGAGTGACCACCGTCGCGCCCCGCCCCGCCCCGCCGGACCCGCCCGCCGGCACGGCAGACGTTTATTCATTGCGCCCGCCCCCTGGCACGGACCCCGGCTAGGCGAAAGAGAACAGCGCCGCATGCAAAATTACAAGGAGAACTTACAAAGAATCAGAAACCTGTAGAGAAACTGTCAAAAGGCTATCGTTACAATCTTTTCAACTCTTTCTTTTCGAGAACCAGACGGGCGGGCCAGGGCCGTTGGGGGGAGCACAGTCCTTACAGAGGGGATAATAGAGTGACCACCAGACTCCCTGCCTAATAGCGGCCGATCGAGGCAAAGGAAAGAGGCGAAGGAAAAAAAAATCCTCGACAGCCGATAAAGCGTCACGAGGAGCGGCGGCTGGCCGCTGATGAAGACATAGCGGCGGCCAGAGACAGCTAATTGCCGGTGGTGATGGTGGTGCTGCTGCTCCTGGTGGTGGACGCGCCGGGCCGGGCCGGGCCGGGCCGGGTCAGGTCACGGGGTCACGCCAGTGAAAAAGTTGATTGCAGACCGACGGCGAAGACCGACAAAACGCTCAAGAATATCGTGCGAGCAGGTTTCGCGACCATGCGGTGCAATCCCAAATGTGAGAGAATGTCGGACACCTTTAGGTGTGTGAACTTCCATTCGTAATGTTGCCCCCTTCAGCGAGATAAAATTCTAATGAACTTTATAGCTTTACCTGATGAAGAGCAGGGATAAAAAAAAAAATTGCACACAACAAAAAAAAGTGCGACATTCATACACTTGGGATTCAAGTATGGCGGCCGCCTGCCTTGCCCCCATGCTCCTTACACGCCCCCCGGCCGCGGCGGCGGCGCCTCGCCGCATCAAGCATCGATTGAAAACGAAATGTGTCGGTAATGACACCGCTGGAGCGCGCGCGCAAGTGCGCAACCCCATTCATGCCTTTTATCCTCCGCACCACGCTGCCGTGTAAACAAGCCATTGTGCCTGGGCGTGGCGGGGCGTGGCGGGGGTTGCGGCGGCAGCCAGGTAGGCGCGCGGTAGCGCACCTGCCGCCCCGCCCCGCCCCGCCCCGCCCCGCCCCGCCCCGTCCGGCAGTTAAAGGCCGCCCTTTATCGGCCTGACCACTGTCATTCGCCACCGCGCCGCCGCTACCGGCCTCATCACGCCTCACGGGCTCCTCCTCCCCCGAGGAGGGCCCTAACTGCCTGCGTGCTGTGTCATTTCACATTTCACTGTGTCCTCTCCCCCCGTGCCTATCTCCCTGCGAGTGCGACAGGGACGGCGAGTGCAGTGGCAGTGCACCCTGTTGCACAGGGTCCAGCACGAAGGAAGCAGGCCTACTCCAGCCGAGGCACACGGAGCCCTGCCTGCACTGCCCTGCGCCGCGCCGCCCGGCCAGGCGGGTGCAACAGGTTTGTGTCTTGGCTTTCACTGCACACCCCACCCCACCCCGCGCCGCCCCGCGCCGCCCCGCCCCGCGGCCCGGTCGCCGACGGCCGGGACAATCGCGGTCGCGCAGCAGTGGCCGCGCAGCACGGCGTCATGCACACGGAGCTCACGGCGGCGCTCACGGCCTCCGCGCGGACCTGAGCGCACCCGGGGCGGAGCTGCGCAGTGGACTTCCCTTTGTAAAGCGCGAGACCCCCACCCGCCCGAGGCCAAAACATTTTCATCACTATTCTTTTCTTTTTCTTTTTTTTTCTCCGTCATAAAGGCCTTCTTCGCGAGGTTGTTGTAAAGCACACGGAAACCTTCCTCTCTTCCTTCGCCTGCAGGAGGCCGGCTGCTGGCCCGTCTGGTCCAGATCGCCCCAGACAGCCCCTCATTACGACGCCGGCGCAGGGACACATCAACAAATCATGGTTATTATCCCGCGATAGAGCCCCGCGCCACGCCGCGCCACGCCGCGCCACCGCGGCCACGGCCCACCCGGAGGGACGGTACCGCGAGCGGCGCCCCGCGCCACATGTGTGAGTGAGCGGCGAAAAGGAAAGAAACAAATTAAAACGAGAGATTTTCAGCGGCGTCGTACAAATAGCAGCGGCGCGGGAGGAGGACGGGGACACGGTGGACGCCGGCTTGGCCCTACCGCCCCCGTGCCCGTGCCAGCCGACAGGCGGCAGTTGTCAAGACGTTATCTCGCGACAGAAATCGTCCGGTATGGGAAGAGTTGGCCGGAGAGGGGGAGTGAGGGCCGCACCCGGGCCGGGCGGCCACAGGCCCAACCCAAAGGGCGCCGCCGCCCTGGGTCGGATTTGGGCAGTAGCGGGGGCCCGCGGTGAGAAATACTTGAAAGATGAAACAAAAAGACGGGGACGAGGGGAGGGGGGGGAGGGGGGGGAGAAAAAGAGTCGTTTCGAGGAATTATTTCTGACCGGGGCGGGGAGGGCATCGCGTGCGCGGTATTCGTACTGGCGCGTAAAACCGTCTACTGTATGCTACGCGGAGCCAAGAAACGCCAGGGTAAATTTACCCTCCGTGCTCCCTGCCGCTCGGGCTGATGTTGCCGCCCCAGGCCGCCGCTGAGCCGGAGCGGGAGTACGACATGGAGCATCGCACAATCGACAAATGGCGGATCGAAATTTCAAATGTACTACAGAGAGTGTGAGGCTCGCGTCTTTTACCAAGCCGCTATAATTTATTGGTTACAACTCGACTCGTCCGGAGGTATCCACGAGTGACAAAACGCCACCAGCGCGAGGTTGCGGTCACCAAATAGAAAAAGTCTAGCATGAAGTAAACGGGAGTTCACGTCCACCCACCGACCGACCGACAGCAACAGGTGCGCCCAAGCAGAAGCAATCCAACCGCAACCCCAAAAACAAACGAGTACGCACGCAGCAGAAATAATCATAATAAAAAGAAAATAATAAAACTCGACATGAAAATCTCCGGCGCGAGAGGGGGCTGCTGCGGCTGCGGAGCCCGGCCCGGTCGCTCGAGTACCTCCAGACTACCAGTACCAGAACCCGGCTCGGCCAGCGGGGCTGGGCTCGGCACGGCTCGGCTCGGCACGGCCCGGCTCGACACAGTGGGTACCGGTTTGGCTTGAGGGGCCGACAAGACAGAAGCGTGCTGGGCAGGGCGGCCCCGCTTGCACGGCCGTCGTGCTCGCGTCGCGGCCTCAAGGGGCCTAACCCGCGACCAGGCAGGTAACTGACAGCGGCGTTACATACTCCCCAATGGGCGACATTTCCTGTGCGTGAGGTGCGTGGAGCGGCGTGGCGGGGGGCAGGCTTGAGTTTCCGCCGCCGGCGCAGCCTCCAGATGTTTGCGTTTCGCCCGCCTTGACGAGGGCCTGCACGGGCACGCCCTGAGCACGCCAGTCCCGGGCCGGCGGCAGTACAGCACAGCCAGCCGCCCTGTGTGGGGGGGTTATTTTCGACCTCGCTGTCAGCGGTCTGCTGCTGCTGCTGCGGCGGCCCCGCTGCTCGCAGCGCACATAAACTGGCTGAAGCTGGCCGGCCCCGCCTGGCCCAGCCGTCTCAGTCCGAAGTTCGCTCTTGCGCCTCCGTCCTTGTCGCACTCATGGGGCCCTTTCACCCCCGACATAGGGCACCACCCTAGGTGCGACAAGGACGGAGGTAGGAGAGCGATCTTCGGAATCAGGCGGCAGCGCCGCTGTAAGCCTCGCCTCGCTTCGCCTTGCATGCCTCCGCCATTGATTGGCGCCGCCGGCGCGGCATGCCGGCCGTGCACTGACAGCGGCCCCGTCCGGCCCGGCCCGGCCCGGCCCGGCCCGGCCCGGGCGCGTCGTCTGCTGTGCTGCCCAGCTGTCACCTGACCGCTCACTGTCTCACTCTCACACTGCCCACAGTCCTTCGGGCGATCACTGACACTGAGCTCAGCTCTCACAGTCCTTGCAGCAGCACATCACTCTTTTGTTTACACAGTCCACATGGTGAGGAGGCGCAGATGACTGGTCAGCTTGCAGCGCGGCAGCAGTGGCGGCGGTGTCGCTCGCCCCGCCCTCTTCTTTCAGAGTTTTTATTGTTATTTTTATTTCCTTTTTCTTTTGTGATCGTTTTTATCTCGTCGCAGATTTGGCCATGTCAATGAACTTGGACACAGGACCACAACAACTCTTCTCGTTCGTCCCTTCGTCCGTCTGTCGCCAGTCTGCTGGCCGCGAGGGAAGACCTCGGGTCGGGGGGACGACGTCGCGTCGTCCGGTCTGCGCGACAACTTACCTTCATCTATGAGCCGCTCGACGTGTATGAAGACGTTTGGGAAGGCGGCGAGCTGTTTCCTGTCCTTGAGCAGCTGCGCCAGGTAGTCTGCTATACTTTGCATGGTCGGATGACCCTGCTGGTCACTCATGGCGGCGGTGCACTCGGTGCGCGGGGACTGGCGGCCGGTCGTAACAGAGTCTCGTTACGAGACGCCAAACCCAAACCGCAAACTGGTTACCGTCAAGACTCGGCGAGAACTCGGTCCGTTCGAATCAGGCGGCAGGAAGGCCAGCGACAACTAACGCGCACTCATCTGGACCTCACGCGCGGAACACAGCAACTGAGTCTGGCTCGAGCTCGAGCCGCCAGAGCACTGGTTGGTCCTCTCCTCGTGGGCCGTGGGCCGTGGGCGAGCCCGGCTGGGGCGGCCGGGTGGGGGGAGGGGGGCGGGGGGCCAGGAGAGCGGAGGGGTGGGGGGGCAGGGGCGGGGCGGGCGGGGAGTGGGGGCGGGCGGGCTGCGCAACCGCTGCAGGCCGGGCGTGGCGGGGCGTGGCGCGAGAGACAGGGCAGGGCGCGGGGCAGAGGGGGCGAGTCCGAGAGCGGAGGGGACGGGCGGGGCGGGGCGGGGCGGGGCGGCGCGGGGCTGCGCGGCGCGGAGTCAGACGCGGGGGGCGGGGGCGCGGGGCGGCGCGGGGCCCCGTCCTGCCATATAGGGCGTGCGCCGGAGCGCCGCCCAAATCACCGGCCCGCAGCACCTTTCCCCTTGCGACCATTCTGTCCCTCTGGACAGAATGCCCCCGTGATCAAACCACCCCGTACATCCCTGGCGCCGGCGGGGTCGGCCCCCTGCCGCGCCACCCCCGCCCCCGGGCCCCCGGGCCCCCGTCGCAACGTTGGCAGCGTTCCCTCAGGTTTCCCCCGGGGTGCCGCGGCCCCAGGCGCGAGTTTTCACACCCCGCGAGCGCTGGGGCCGCTCCGCGAGCGCCTCGCGGCAGCGGTAGGGCGCCGCGCGCGCTTTGAGCTCGCATCTGTTTCCCTCGTTGACGGTCCCAGCATCATCATTTCTGGAGTGTCTGGCTACAGCGCTGGCCGGCTGGCTGCCTGGAAGGCAAGCGCCCCGGCTCGGCTCCGCTCGGCTCGGATCACCGCGGCCGCCGCGGCGCTGTTGGGGCCGAACGTGCGGCGGCGGCGGCGGCCGAGTCTTGAACGTCACGTTCGGCTCGACTCGGTTCGGCGCCGCCCCGGTCGTCTCGGCTCGGCTCGTACCTCTCTCCTTTGCTCGGCGCTCGGCCCGTCCCGTCCCAGCCCGATGAGTACGTAGGTGGCGTTGGCGTCGCCAGCCCCAGTGTCCCGCGCCGCAGCTGCGCCCTGCCCCGGCCGCCCCGGCCCCAGCCCGGCCGCAGAGGGGCGGGGCGGGGCGGTGAAGGAGGGCCGCGATTCAAAATGCACATTATGAATGAAACGACCGAACATGCGTGATGTCGATGTGCGGGGGCAGAGCCGGGCGCGGCGCGGCGTGGCGCGGGCGGGGACGGCGGCGCCGTGCGTACGCGCGTGCGTTACCGTCTAGTCAGGACGACACTCTATAATTGAATATGAATGACTGCTTGGCCGCGCCTGCTTGCGCGTCGTGCAGCCCGCAGGGCCAGCGGGACCAGCTGCCCGCAGAACAACAGACAGGACCCCGCCCCGCAGCATCCACTGCCCCCGCACCACCGCGTCTGCGTCGCCGCCGCGACGCGAGAGACGCTCCACTTCGAAAAACAAATGAAAATAGGATGGAGGCAACAAAAACCAAACGCCGGACCACACAGCTTTTAGCCTGTAATGAAAATGACCTGGCGGCGCTGCCAGTGAGACCGGGGGGAGATAGAGCTGGCGAGAGGGGTTGCGACGTGCGCAAAGCAACGAACTGGGGGGGCTCAATGCAACAAGGTCTGTTCAAACGGAGGGAGGCTGCCAAGTGCGCGGCCCTGTTACCCTGCTGCGATCGTACACATACACACTCTGGATGTCATGACGGTGTCGCTTATGGACCGGGCCGAACGGGCCGAGCACGCAAGCACCGCTTACATATGTTCCTTCATCTTGCCCTGGAATTCCTCCGCGGCCAGCGTCCTCTCCTCCGGAGCGTCCTCCGGAGCACTCCGGCTCCGGTCCGGATAGTCGTCCTCGACGAGAGATGTTTACGTTGCGTTTCATTCCATCGCACCGAGTGCGTTGAGCCGCGTGCTGGTGATCCCCTTGACGAGGCGGGGCCTGGCGTAGCGGGGCGGGGCGGGGCGGGGCGCACTCACACCTACGCACTTTCTCTCGCCCGGCCCGGCTGGCCGGCTGGCCAGGACGGGATGGCCGCGCCCTGCTCTCTGTGCCGGGCTGGGCTGGGCCCATCTTCCCACACTGTTTCTGCCCAGCCCGGCGCGGCCCGGCCCGCTGCGGAGAGCGGTTCACCGCTGTGGCCGCGCGCACACACACACATGTGAGCATTCAGAGCCACAGCGGGGGCTGATGTGAGCGCATTGTAAGTGAAACAATGTAAAGTTGGGTTGTGGCGAACGGGGTACGGAACTTCGGTTTGCTGTGACGGCGACGACAGCGGCTTGCACGACTTTTAGGCCTTTTAGGCTTCGCGTGCGCTAAAGCGCAAAACGCGAAGCGTATAGTCACGGGTTGTGTTTCTCGCCAAGATTTTCGTGTGCGCTACCTGCTCCCCAACATCCACCAGCGAGGAGACCCGG